>OX402542.1:2855299-3148611 GCA_948098885.1 Drepanosiphum platanoidis
GGTACGAGCCGTAGTGGTAGTATTGTACCAGTATTGTTATGTGAAAATCAGTGACCATATATATTTTATAGTGTAACCGCGACTATGCAAAAATACTCTGGTTTCGTCTGTTGACCTGTCTACAAGATAATAATATTATTATAGTTAAAATTGAATAATTTTAAAACGGAAAAAAAATATGCACCTCTTATTCGTGAAAATGTTCAGCATGTCGATACTGTTCGTGTTACTTGAAGGACGATTAACACGAACTATATATTTCAGGCGCCCAATCCGACCGTTTTCGGTTGGATCTCGGCTGAATGTGACTTGAAGAACGACATTTCACTCGATCGAAATAAATAGTCGCCTTATAATCTGGAACACGCGATGCGATAGATTAATACGTAGAATGCGAGTACATAAAACATTATAGAGAATAATTTTCTTTCGCGGGATCGACTAATAGAATTTAAAGGCTTACATATAAATGTGTAATGGGTACACAATTATAATGCGGCCCTGCGCGTATTATCAAGTCGTTTGCGATACTAATATAATAATATAATGGACTGCTCGATAGACGCGAACGCGCGCGGATGGAAAAAAATAATAATCTCATTCAACACAACATAATAATAAAATACTATTAACATGTATATATATGTACGTATCAAAAAAAAAATGAACGTAATAAGACATCAATAAAGGATATACGGCCTGCGCTATACACATATATATATATTGTACCTGTATATTATTTCAAATACACAAACTCACACACAAACACATACCGAAAGGTTCATACGTAGTATGTATGTATATATAGTTCGACTATGAAAGCAATCGATGTAACAGCGGGTATATATTATGACGTATATAATATACTATATCGATAACAATAACAATAATAATACGGTAATAATAAGCGGATTACTATACAGCAGGATGTATCGCGTCGTCTTCATCATCGTCTTCTTCTTCGTCGTCGTCGTCGTTAACATCCTCACAGTTTCCACGGGTATTGTTTCGTGCGGGATTCGTGTGAAACGACGCAGGTACACCTACACGTATGGGTTTGCTCGCGCCGCCGTCGTCGCGCGATTACATCGAATCGAATAATATTATAATCGAATACTTTTGCGGTTTTGTTAGATTTAAAACCGCGTTAATCGACATAAATAATCGTTTAACACCACCGTCGTTATAAACGCGACGAGCGGGGAATTTAAAGGGATTTTAATATTCGAAAATAAAGACAACGAAGAAGTCGGCGAACAAAAGATCCGAAATTTCTTTGATATAAGAACCAATACGTTCAGTCGACGGAGATTTGACGAACGAACGTTACAAATTAACGTTTATTATTTAATTATTCTTATTTCCATTGCGAGTAAATATTATAATAGCACTGTTAACTAGATAATAGGTTCACGAGGTCACAGCTGCAGTCGCGTCCGTTTCGTGTAATTCATATCGTATAATGAATTAACGACTCTATGGAGGCGCGGGCACCGCGCATGACGTGATAATTATTATTTATTTTTTGTATTACGTTCGCTTCTTCGATATTATTATAATATAACGTTAAGACGATAATAATAGTATAATATTATATAAAACGTATGGTGGAAAACGTCGCCGCACATCGGTCGTCCGCGAGGGAAGAAAATAAGGTTCGAATAATCGTTTCAATCGTGGACGGAAAATCAGACCGCTTTGAATTTATTCATGTATATTGTATATACATACGTATATACGCGCGTAAGATTACGAGAACAGATATTGAATAGAGAACAAAAATAAAAAAATAATAGTAGACGTTCGACATGTTCGTATATATTTATATAATAATGCGTCGCGTGTGTTATTATGTGGTTTCGATCGGGTCGGCGTAAATATAAATCGTTCTAGAATTTGATTATAAACGGCGGCGGCGCAGTATGATTATAATTAAAATTGTAATTTTTAATTATACTCTATAAAAAATGGATTTAATAAACCGTAACTAAGCGTACCTATAAAACAGCATCTATCACACCCATATAATTATTATGTCTTTATAATGCGTCCGAATCGTATACACACACACACACACACACACACACATATACGTATAAAATAGTACAGTTTATAATATTATTATTTAACCGTGTACTTTATTACATATTTTTACGTATCGCAATTTGTTGACTATTAATTATAGCTCGATGTAATTACACGTTTTACGCAATATATAATATTATCTTTGATTTCAATACATATGACTAAATATAATATTATATGTACGCGCGTGTAACATGCGAATTAGTTTCACCGCGAACACATATTATGTATATAACTCGTACGCTGTTGTAAGAAAATCTTATCGTTTTACTTTACGGACATCGATCGACATTTGAAAATGTTCAAAACACCTGCGGCCCGCGACCGCAGCTGAATCCCTCTTTGTACTACTCGTACATATAAATATTATACGTATATTATATGTATATGCGATGGGTATCGCGCATAAACTGAAACTCTTACCTGACGGCTGACTTATGAGACGTCCGGGATAAGCCGCGTCGTTTTCAGAGGGCGGTGGGAGGGGCCAACCAAACACGAAATACTTCTCGATAAAAGAATAAAAAATAATTAAAAGAAATACGTATGTTTTATTCTCAGAAGCGAGGGGTCAGAGTTATATAACTTTTAAGATTATCGTCGCACGACTTTCAACTCGTATGAATCGAACGACAAAGTGGCGACAGATCGTAACACGGTCTAATCGAATGGTGATAATCGACGCGCGATGTTTTTTTTATCGTATTTGATTATTATTGACTGTTGCGCGTACGGAAAACGACGAAAACGAGCCGGTAAATAATATTATTATAAAACATGATTTATCGCGAACGTAGGTATAACGTGTCGAGCGCGCGCGCGCGTTATTATTATACGTCGATATTTATAAATGCCCACACTACCGCCACAGATTGGTACGTTATAATATATACTGTACGAGCTCGTTGTTTAATCGAAAATGTGTTCACGTTAAATAAATAACGATTTAATCGTACGCGATGTTATAATAATATCACGCGCCGCAGACGTATTATTTTCCTAGTCGCGCGGCCGATCATTACGCCTATCGCGCGCGCATTATAATAAATAGGTACGTTTTAATAATATTACGAGCGAGCGTAGGAAGCGTGCATGCGACGTATAATAATATAATATAATAATAGTGTGTTTAACAAATATCATATATAAACTATAAAACCGTCGGTCGCGTTCGCCGCAGGATAGTCCTCCCCCCGACGGATCACCCGTGGCCCCCTGCAGATAGACGCGAAAAGGATCGACTAACACGACGCGATTGCGATATTTTCGAGATCGTATCGTACGATAATATAAAATATATATAATGATCGGAAATTGCAGTTCATACGTGTAAATAAAAATCACTTAAACTATATTAACGTGGGTAATTAGTATTACGTTCTATTTGCAGCCGTTATATAATTATTTGTCAGTACAAACGCACTCGGGTACAGTAAATAATCAACGTGACAATCGTCGAGTTCTAAACGGTGTTTATAAGTGTAGGTACTTAGAGAAGATGGTGTGTATATCTAACCTTATCGTATCATATTATGCGAATGGAAATTACAATAATGCAGTAAATGATATAATTGTTAAAACTATAGCGTTCGTTTTAGAATTAAATTTAAAATAAAGTTAAATATATAAGGCGGAACGAACTATCGAAATCCAACGATCGGTAAAAACTGTACGTTTAAATGGGCGACAGACGAGCGCACGAGTCGAATAAAACCGAAACTATATTAGCGATTCGAGTGGAAAAATTCAAAAATCCACCGCCTCAAACAATAATACCGGAGAGAATAGTTTTTTTTTTATTCTCCGTCGTCGCGCGATATCAGATTTTCGTGACGAGGACTTGGGCACAACGCGTTTTATGTACATATTTATATGTATTTACGTATAAGTAACACCGACACGGCTATATATCATCTTATTATTTATACGACTCTGCGGTACACGGTGTATAATATGACGTTTGGATCTATTGGAAAACGTATTTAACGTCGCGCCGTTAATCGTCGTATACGACATCATCATCGTAAAGCGTTTATATTTTTTTTTCCAAAAGAAAATAAACAAACGACGACGCCGTGATATTATTATTATTATTATTATTATACGGGTACACACGCCTATATTATATACATCGTAAACGTTATGGCAATTATTTTTACTGCGCGCCCGAGATATTAAAAAAATACGTATAATAATAATAATAAATCGGTATACGCTCTGCGTAAAAGTATGTAATGATATTAACACTGTATGCTTTTCGCAGGATTTCATGCGTCGTTGTACTCGATAATTACGCCGCGGCGGCCACCGTAATGTAATTATATTAATTGAGTAATTTTTTTCGCCCCGTTGCTCGCGCTTACCCACAAATACTCACATAATATTATATATATTTATGTAAAAAAAAAAAGAAAAAACCGAATCGTTAAGCCGCGTTTTAATATACTCGTCGAAATCCTTAAACAGGCATTGCGCGCGCACACACACACACACACACACACACACACACTGTATATAATATTATGTATAGTTCAGGACGCGTGACGTGCGTGACGTAACCGCCTCGGGCGAAAAATGATTTGAAATTTTCATAAATACCATTTTTAACGAGCAATAACATTATTTTCTCACACCATACCACTACGCGCGTGTATATAATAATATTTATACCTCCTAGACGCGCGCGCTCGCGCGTTCGTGATCGTATTTTTTTATCTCGCATTTCGATCGCACAACGCCGCCGTTGTGTACCGGGTGTCGGCCGTGGACGGCTGTTAATTTCTCTCGCGCGAAACGAGCCCGGTAGACTCCTCGCAGACGTGCTCGGACAAACCGAACGCCCTGTAGTGTTTGAAATGAAAAAAAAAAAAAAATAAAAATAAATTCACAACATACGATAAGGCTGCGCGGAGACTTTGACAGTGTAATTATTAAACATTACGTATTCATCAAGCAATATTCTACGACTAATTATTATGGGCGCGCGCGCGCGCGCGCGTACGACGACGTTGTATATAATGGTGGCGGTATAGGAGGTACGTTATCGCATTATACAATATGGTGATGGTGGTGGGCGCCGAAAAAGAATTAAAAATTCAAAATACGAGTGGAAATCGTTTTTGTACGTTGTAAATATTATATAATAACGCGGATAAAGGTTATATTATCATTTGTTTATTTCTCGCGGAGCAGGTTCGTGTACGTTAAAAGTGATAAATTCGATTCTATACGTACATATAAATTCACTCGCGCGCATTTAAATCTAACGCGTTGATGTCTATATTATGATGTGTACGTCATATTCGTCATAATAATATTACGAATTTAATTGTTTTAATCGCGCGACAATAATTCTCACGTGTACGGGAGTGCGCGCACAGGAATAATTTTCCTTGGAGCGAGTTCTTATAGTTTTTTTTCTCGTTACGCGTGGTAAATTAACGATATTTTATATTCACGCGAGGACTATCGGATAACTGACGAATAAATACTGGTTGAAAATAAACGTTCTCGCGCGTTACAAGTCACTCGTCGTGTTACGACACGCTCGTGTTTGTAGTACCTACCGTTGATTAGGCACAGGCGCACGCGAAAAGCAATATTTTCGAATGAAAAAAAAAGCAGCCGGGGCTCGAAAAAGTTATTGGATTTTCGCTGCTCGTACGCACGAGCATACGCAATAATAACGTATCGGTAAAGCGGCGAGTGCGGACTACACGATTTAATAAACACGTACGTGTAATCGGCGAGACCGCGATGCCGGGGCGCTGTGCGATCGATGTGAGGAGGGGCGCGTTTAATTTTTCAACGTCATTCTCGCGTTTCGATTAAAAGTATACGCCGCGTAATGGCACGCGGTGGCTGACGCGTCGAGAGACTTACAGTTGTGACTAATTAATTCGAGGGGGACGAGGGCGCTTTAGGGGATCGAGACGCCGCACAAAGAGAGTACGTATGTATATGTTATGTATCATCGTCGTCGTCGTCGTCGTCGTTGTTACGAGTTTAAGAGCGTAAAAGGGGACCGTTCGCCCTCGCCTTTATTCCGAGTCAATTTCGTCAATGGATGTAATACACACACACACACGCAGACGTGTCGCGTAACAGTTATTATTATTATTATCTTAAACGCCCCTCCGTATTACAATATTATGTCGTCGAGTGCGCCCGAGACGAGCGCAAAGAGTGAATCGCGCGCGCGCGCGCGCTCGTAAAGTGGGTACGACATGTACATAATATAATAATACGCCGACGACGGTTTTTGCGTCCGGAGGGCGGGTTGGAGAAATTCGAAACGCGTTCCGATGATGATAAAGTATTTATTTCATAGGTTTTAGTAAAAACAATTGCGAGTAATGGTAAAATCACCTCAAGGTGGGTGGTGAGGATGGGGGGGGGGGGCTTTAGCATAAAATAGGTCGTCGGAAAATATAATATTGAATTTATAATTTACGATAATTCCGTCATGTCGAAAAAGTGAGTACTGAGATCAAAATCAGTGTTTTATGCGAAAAACTGCATCATATTTATTTATTTCCATCTATCTATCTATAGTCATTAATCGAGGAAATCAAGTAGTATTAATTTATTATTGTGATAAAATCAATCGTTAAAATACGATATTCTAACACATGGGCATATATTATAACGCGAAAAAAGCATCCCCACCCAACACTTTACGTTAATAATTTAGTTAATTTCGGTACCTGTTTATTTTCGTCGAGTGTCTGCGCCGATTTCGTTTTTCGGACTGCGCGGGCGGTTGCCAGGTTGAAGACGATTTGAAATTTCTTTCTTTCTTCGATGTCGCCGCCGAACGCGATATTGAGTTTTTTCCGACCTCATCCAGGCCGTAATGTCGTCTGCTGTAGATGGAATACGACGGAACACGAGCTGCCATAATGTTTCACGTCGAGCTTGTTCGCGGTTCGCATTTTTCTCAAACACTATTTATTTTTATTCGTGCCCTCGGCGTTGTCGTCTTCACGGCTTTCGCGCGTCCGATTCGCGGTAAACACGCCGTCGTCGCCCGTTTCACTCGTCTCGTGTACCGATGGATAGACGCTCGTCGAATAAAATATATTCTTTCCACGTCTAACAGTGCGACGAGCGGATTAATTGACAGAACTATTAATTAATGTAACAGTCGTTTTCTGTTGTCTAAATACGAACGACGAGTCTCCGGGACATGTTCATTACGAGGCGACTCGTTTGTTTCGTAATCGTAATAACGTCTTGACAATAAGGACCTGCACGGTTTAAATGATCGAAAAAAAAAAAAATTAAAATTAAACCACGTCTTGACAACCGTGCTTGTAGTGTGTTTTGATAGTAGCGATTCTGATATCGATTTGATGAATCGATCGACACGAATAAATATTATTTTACGAGCATCGGCTTCATCAAATTCGGCTCCGATATTTTTTCGAGCGTGTCATATAGAGGTGGGCGGTCGACATTTTTCATTTCGATTTGAAGATGATTTTGATTCGAAAGTTTAGTGATATGTTTATATAAACGTGTTCCGTATGATGTCTATCTCGGCGTCCCCGTCCCCGTCGACCCATATCGTTTTTCGCCCCGAAACGCAAATATCACTGCAGTGACACTGGTAACCGACGAGTTATCTTAGAAATCGTATTCTCCTCCTCCGAAGTAGTGAGTCGAACTCGAGTTTTCTAGTTTCGTCATACTTGTTCTCGTGCGCCGACGAAAAATTGATAAGACGGTGTCTATGGCGATCGCACGACGACGACGTGCGTCGTCATAGCCGCCCCGGGAGAGGGGGAGGAGGCGACGACGAAAAAATGTCTTCGAACGTTTTTTTGAATCCCAAAAACACATAATGACCATGTTATGAAATAACCCGCCTACCGACGAGTCTTGTCGTTCTATCGCCGCGGTCACCGCGCGTGTGTGTATGTCTAATATATAGTACCCGGAGCCGGTTTGTCGGAAGAAATAATAATAAAAAAAACACCTTTTCGCGTCGGGTTCGAACATTTTCGGCCGAGTGATTTTTCGGACATGACGAAAACAAACACTGTACATTATTTACACGTCGCGCCCGAGCCGCTATAACAACTACCACGCTCGTACGTATAATAGGTATATATAAATACGCTTAGTGCACGCCTAATGGAAGAAGTCGGACCGCCGCCGCGGCGGCATCATAACCTGACGAATTAATAACGAATACATTTACATAAATTGAAACGGGGGGGGGAGAGGATTATGTGAAAAAAAAAAAAAACGTTTCACGCGCGGGTATTTTAGACGCGACGTCGGGAGCAGAAAATAAAAAAAACTATGGAAAAAATATCATTAAAACTCGTGTTCTACGTGTAATCGTCCGTCATCGCACATTACGTTATATACACGTACACGGACGTTCCGTGTGTATCCGCGCGTCCGCGTCCGTTCGGTCGGTCAGTCGTCAGAAATCATTCGATTAAACAAAACACGACCGGTTCGTTGATTTTTCAAACGGCTGATAATTTGTTCGAAATGGAAATGATAATCGATTGGAAAACCGGGCCTCCGAGTTCTGTTAGTTTGTTCATTCTGCGCGCGGAAACCGCCGAGTTAGATCTCCCGACGACTTTCGCATTCCTCCCAGCATCACAACGAGTGGAATACGATAATAATAATTGTGTCGACGCGTTCAAATTTAGTTTTACCGTGCCAACGGTTGCCGTCGTTGTTTTGTATAACGCGCGGCGGTAATGTTTAAAAGACACGCGTACAAGTCGGCGGTCGTGTCGTCAGCTCATTACGATAATAATTCGAGTAGAATATTATGTCTGTTTTTTTTTCGTTGAAATTTTCTCGCCGACAAAGTTTGGCTCGTTTTGGCGACGACGAGCGGAATCATAGACACCGCGACCTACCGGACCGCCGCCGCCGCCGCCGTCGTCCGTATAATATAATATTTTACAACAGAAGAGTGTGTCTGCGCGTCACGCAAGTATTTATACATAATTATACACGTAACGTAACGCGGCGAATACTTTTGCGCGCACGCGTTTAATAGATAATAATTAGATCGAATAACGCGAAATAATTAAACGCTCGTTTCCAACACGAACGTCGTCGTCCTTACACGCGCGCGAGCATATTACTTATAATATACGTATACGTATATTTACAAAATACAACTCGTACATCGCGCGATGTTTTTATATATAATATATTTACCGACGACGAGTGATATTTAGTACGTCGAGCGTGTACGTGTTAACAATATCGTATGTGTACCTCTTATATATAGTGTCCGGTCTAAAACGTACGTACACGCGTGTATACGTTATGTACGACGCGCTGAGATGGCGCGTTAAAAAAGGATAAAATGGAACCGACTAGTCTCGCACTATATAAGTACCGTGTTTTTTTTTTTTTTTTTTTTCCTCTCTATTTTAACGTCTCTTCGATATCAATTTATTCTGTAAAAATGTTTATATACGTTTAGCGCGCGCGTTTACAATCCTGCCTATACACACATACGCGTATATATATACGTATATATTTAGTTCTCGATAACCCATACACGTCTCAATGTGTAGGGACGAGCGCGCGCGCTCGCCGAGTATATATATATAATATAATATATTATATGAATATGAATTCGTTTGGGCACACGGACAGTATATAGAGATGAACCTGTTTTTTATTGCGTTTTGTATAAAATTTAACAATCGCACATAAAACATATTATGTGAAAATTACATCTGACAACTGCGCGCGCGCGCGCGCTCTCGGTGTACCTATCGCCGTAGTTTATACGTAAGCGATGTGCCGTCGTGTACCGCAGCGTCATGTTTTATGCTCGCGCGCGAGTCGTGTTTTATTATACATACACGGACAATACTTCAAATGTATTGACAGCCGTGTTTCATCGGAATCGTTCGACACGAATTCGTCGAGGCTTTAAATATTTTTAATGTCCGCGCCGCCGCCGCCGCGTGTAAAAAAAAAATAATAATAATAAATAAAAACAGGGGAAGTAAAAGAAATAAATACTCGTGCGTACCTCGCGCGGACGCAGCGTTCTTGTTGTTGTTGTTATTATTACGAGAGGAAAACGTCACGACGTGTATGTGTGTGTATGTGTGTGTGTGCTGCGTGTCGTCGGGGGGTAAAATTATTACACGGCGAGACGTTTACAAATGGTTATAACAACGGCCGAGAGAGCTATATACACACACGGATATACATTATTATATACGATATTATATCGTACGCGTAATGTAATAATATTACGGTGACCGGTTTTTTTTTTTTTTTTTTTCATAGTACATCCTCCGAGCGCGAGATTCTCGGGGGCTCTCGGCGCTTGCGCGTTTGTAACGGAATACTAAATAGTCTTAACGTGTATGAATAATAATAATACGTATAACACGACGACGACGACGACGATAAAAACGACCGACCGGTGCGACGTCGACGACCATTGGTCTTGCGGCAACGCCATTTTATACGTGTGTGCTATGTACACACAATATCCTTCACCACGACGATATGCGTTCTTCGGTCGGTCCGAGCGTTCTTCGGAACAGTGATCTCGCATTCAAATCGCCAAATTTCAAATGTCCTCTTGCATCATGCTTGTACACTAAAAAACCGAAGGTATAAAGTGCACGTGCAAAATGCATTTATCTAAATTATGAAATCACTTTTATAGTAGTCGTTTGGTTTACTTATCATTGAAAAATGTGTATTTTTTTTTTTGCGGCCCGCGTGTGGCGTCCTCGTGACGGACGAGTGTGCACCGAGAGGAATATATAAGTTTATTATATAACGTTTGCGTTTCGAAGAGACCGAAATTTCATTTCGTCGTTCTCACAGTAACAAATATACTCGTATGCGAGAGACTTTAATATTATACGTACGAGCGTCGAGCGCATGCTTTTGTTTTGTTTTTTTTTCGTCGGTCAGAGTCCGTGTCGAATTTTCCATTATTATTATTTTCAATTTGGACGTTATACACTGCCGGTCCGAAGGAGACCCGTCGGCGACGGGGAAAAGGGTGAAACTTATTGCTGTTTAACGTTATTTAGTGTGTGTGTGTGTGTGTGTGTGTGTGTGTGTGTGCGCGCGCGCGCTCGTCGGTATATAAACTGGTGGCGCGCGGTATGTGCGCGCACCCTAGCTATCCCTGAGCCGACACCCTTTCTAATTTTTCACGCAAACGCGCGCGCAACAACAACAACAACAACAACACAAAGACAAAGTATAACGAAACGAAAAAGCGAAAAAGTTAAAAAAAAAAAGGTCACACTTAATTACTTTATGGACATGACGTCAGATTCTTTACAAACAAAGAATGCGTTAACGGAATATAAAAAAAGAAAAAAAAAACACAAAACTATATTATACGTTTTAAAACGCCACTAAACTTTTAAATTTGTTCGTACGCTCTACGACGACGGCGTTATAAACTTATATAATTACACGATTCCGTTATTTTATCTGTTTCTCGTAATAGCTGGTATATGTATACGTACGATCTTCTTCCTTTTTTTTTTCTTCTCTTTTCTTTTCCATCTCGTTCGATTGCGTGTCGATTTAACGACCTCGCCGCCGCGGTTTGCCGACGCGACTACTTTATTTTTTAATTCGCGCGATCCTTTTCTCTCTCTCTCTCTCTCTGTTCTCGCGTTTTCCGTTTGTGCGCTTCTCCGTGCTACCGCGAACGCGCCGCCGCCGGTGTTATTGTTTCGCCGCCGTCGCGTATCACTCGGAAAAGGGATATTTTTCAACGCGACCGTTTTCGAATATTAAATTGAACCATTTTACTACATATAATATACATTATATTATTATGGCTTTGTATTGTCCGTAGAATTCGGCCGAAATAATTATGGGTTTTGGGAAAAAAAAATCGAATTTACGGTTAGGTACTCGGGAGTTATTATTTACCATACGATCGTTTAGGTGTTATGAATTAAAATAATTGGTTCGCCTGAATTATTTATTATAAATCGTGTTAAAAACACACACACGTTTTGCATTACTGTATTATAATATCGGGTTTTATTAAATAGTCTTTACGATATAATATTGTAATTTTAAAACGTTTTGTTTTTTTCATTCGTTATAACTCGTAATATAATGCTTTATATGGATTGCCCGAGTCTTTGGGAAAGTTCTAATAAGATAACGTATTCAAACGATATATATTTATGATTTTTTTATTTTCGTTCGATATGATATTATACCGATCAATAACTTTTACTGTAAACTTTTATCTGTATTTAATAAGGTCAAACTTAACGGAAATGATTCTTATGAAAAAAAAAAGAAAAGAAAAAATAGTAGGTAATAGTACCTGTTTGTAAAAATATTTATAAGAAATTAAAAATGTTGATAAATCTAAGTTCTTTCAGGAAAACTATGTGCGTGACACGAGCACGAGACGGGCGCCAAAAAGGTAGGTTTTTTAGACCGAAAAAATAAAAATAATATAAAACCTTAGTTATAGTAAAATATAAAATCACACGACAATATTTTATTTAAAAATGTAATAAGCGTACGCGCGCAGCTATTGGAAATAATTCGAGCGTGATCCGACGCGCGGACGGTGTCAAAATGTATTTTAAAAATTGAAAAAAACATAATAATATGTTTAAATGTTCAATGTTTATAGATAAAAATTTTTTTTTAATCAAATCTATGACGTTTCGAAATCAAACGTCGATATAAATTAAAAATGAATTTTGTTAATAACTATTATTTACTATAGCTTTGCTCGTGCACTACTGTGTTAAACAGAAATATTTTTAAGATTTAAATCGAAACGTGTAATCTATTGGTTTTATTAAGATTTATGCTTTAAAAAATTCGGTTTTTAATGAAACCATAAGAAAATAAGTTTTTATAAGTCGATCTATTATTTTAATGTAAAAATATTGCTCAATCACACACGCTCATTATTGTGTTTTATAAAGAGGTTTGAATAAAATTTGTTAAAAGCGCGAGAATTTGCAAATCACGCGTGCAAAACGAGTGACTATTTTATATCTCCAATCACTGAAATGTTTTGAAATTTTATAGAGCTATTATAATTACTTAAATTTATTCAAGTTATTTTCGCGTACCGAAGCGGAAGAGTCGCAATCGACCGACTTTTATGCGAACGTTGGAAAATGAAACTTTTACGAGATTAGTTATCTTAACGAAGAACAACGATTTATCATTTTAGTGTTTTTCACGAGTAAAACGTCCGTTCAACCGAACTAAGAAATCGTCCGCGATGTGTGACTATTCGTATAAAAAATAGAAAATAAATAAACAAAGCAATTATATTAATATTTATCTATCTAAACAATAATAAGTGCGATTTTTATTGGAAACCGGTCGTGACTTTTTCGCACTCTTATAATATTACAATACCCAAGGCAAGAGACCTTTATTTTATGATTGTTTAAATATTATATTTAATAGTTTGTATTAAAATAATTTCATATAATATTTTAATGATATTATTCGTTATTATTCGTATGTGATAGATAAATAGACGCGCTGTTTCGCTCAGAATCGTTTTTCGAAAACAATACATCGATTACACCGGACGTAGATAATATTATAAGAACAATATTATTATTATCGAACGTATTATACGATTTTATACCATCGTATTATCTATTTTACTACGTCGGCACTTATAATAATTGCTATCCTTCGGCGGACATGTTAATAAAATTTTAATTCGATTGAGTGTCGGCGTATTGTATATATTATGAATACGATAACTCAGCGTACCTCGATACATCACGGGGGCGTATGCGGGAGAGCTCGCGCTAGCGTGGGCAGCTGTCAGACAAAAACGGTCATTTAGTATATAAGTAAAAGCCCGGGAATCACAGAGCCGGATCGCGGCCGCGTGAACAAAACCGCTGACGAAATAATACGGTTTATCTCTGGACAGAGCGAATTGAATTTCAAATCCCGTCGTAATCAAGCCGGCGCGGCGCGGTCGTTCTTCTTTACGATTCGTCGACGAATCGACGTTGTGGTTTTTTCTTTTCCCAGGCGAGTTGAGTGCATCCCCGTGCGCCGAGATTTTATGCGTTTTCGTAAAAAGAAATATCGTTCCGAGAGATTTTTATGCGTTTTACAACTTTATACGTATACACGTCCAGTGCGCAAACACACCTGAACCGCCGCCGACCGGTCGTCTACATATATGTGTGTGTGTGTATACTCGTTTCGGGAATATTTTCAAACTTCGAACGTCGTTAGAATAGAAATTTTATTATATATAAGCACTTAATATCGACGGGGAAAAAAAAAAAAAAAAAACAAACCGACGCATAAACGCATAGTAAACCGTCGGAAATGTGTTTTTTTTTTTTTTTTTTCGAACGCGACGATTTTTAATGTACGACAACGACACGACGTGCGGTTAGTGTTATTCAAATCGCTCGGCCTACCCTTTATGTACGTTTGTTATTACTCGCGAAGAGAGCGTACGCGTACGAATTCACATGGTTTTTATCGGCGTGACGAAACCGGGACGTTATAATTTATATTTATGGGCACTAAACCGTCAACACAATAATATTTTACATTCGAACGCCGCAGCATTTCACCGTCGTTATTGAACTGTTATAAAAAATAAAAATATTAACCGCTTTTTTTCTTTTCTTTTTTTTTAGATTTTTTTTCCTCTACCGTGGTCAGGGGTTTTCCTATATTATTATTTATTTTTTTTTCAAAACGCGAGAAAAACTTTTCGTCTCGATAAGAAACCGCGCGGTGCGTATTATCTTCTCAAGCCGATTCGCCGCCGCCGCCGTCTCCTGAATTATTCGCCGAAATAAAGTCGACTCGTTAAATCCAGCTCGAGCGCATATATATTTTAATAAGAAACTTCTGTTCGGTTTTTCAGACCATATAGACAGTATTTAATGTTTTTTGATTGAGTGTTTTCAAAAACTTTGATTTCATGTTGACGACGACGACGACTACTTCTTATATTTCGTATTACAAAACTACCATCGATACATTGTACGTACCAACGAGTGAAATATTACAGCCATAAATAGTTTATAGTTTATTTTAAAACCATATTTCTCGAGGATTATGAAAACGCATTCGTAATACGTACACTGTCAACACGTCTTGTTGATATATTATCTTCTTTTTTTTTCACGTGCACAATAGGCGCGCCGGTGGTAAAACGGTTTCCGAAGCATAAAAGTCCCATCCCCCACCCTTCCATTTCATCAAGTCTTCGTGCCTCGGAATGGGAGGCGAGGGAAGGGTGTGGTCGTATTGCGCTGAAGTCGCTAATCTGTACATTGTTTACAATATTATTAGACGTCGAGTGGATTTTTCGGCCGTTTTCGCTAATTTTCCAAAAACGCAGATGACCGGATGACTGCAAATGCAGTGAGAGGTGAAATAATTTAATAATAATATACGTTAGGTGGTAGCCGTCACCTGTCGTCACTTTCGATCGGTTCGGACGATTTTGTTTGCGTTTTGTTTCTGTACGTGTACAAACGCCGCCGGGTGTGTGACCGTCGTCGTTTACCCGAAGAATCGCGTCGCCGCGAGGTGTGTAATCGCGAAGTCGCACGAGGGGAGGGAGTGGTCACACGTCTCATATTACATTTAACAGAGCGGGTACGACGCGCAACAATTATTCGATAACAATTATATTGCGGTAAGTGAAGACGACCGCGCGTCGTTGGAGTCTACGTTATTAGCCGGCATATATATTACGCGGCGTGTCCGAGTGTGTTTTGTTTTGTTTTTCGAAAATCCAACCGTGACGCCACCGGGGGCCAACGACGCGTACACGTCGGACAGGGCTACGTCTTCCGCAGGCGAGTCGACGACTGTTATTACTCTTGTTGTTGTTTCGATCGTTGAACACGTTACGAAACGTTGTAAACGAACACCTAAACCGCGCACTCGAATGAGCTAATTAGCGATAAAAAAAAAATTAAAAAAATAAACTCTGCATATACATATTATAATCT
The DNA here is from genome assembly GCA_948098885.1 of Drepanosiphum platanoidis. Classification (NCBI taxonomy): domain Eukaryota; kingdom Metazoa; phylum Arthropoda; class Insecta; order Hemiptera; family Aphididae; genus Drepanosiphum; species Drepanosiphum platanoidis. The sequence continues at coordinate 2,871,373 of OX402542.1, forward strand.
CAGAAGCGTCGCGGATTACGTCGTTTCATAATATTATTTGTGGTAAAAAAGAACACGGGTACTTAAACGAACAGTTTGAACACGTTTTGAAAACGTGTAAACCTTTACTATACGGTGTGCGCGCGGGCAATAAAATGTGCATTTTTTCGTTTTTTACGACTATTTTTTAAAAAGAAAATGTAAACGTTTGGATTTCGGTCATTTATTTTTGTTTTTTTTTTCACGTTTTCGGTTGTAAGTATTTTTTTCGACGTCGAAAATCTCACCACTGTCAACTGATAAGACATTGAAATAATTTCCTTTCCCGACAAGCCGTCGAGAAAGCATTCGGCCGAATCGAGGCGCAGTCCTTTGGAATCCGAAATAAATGTGTTGAAATGGTCCATTCGAGAATAGAGCACGGAAATCACCCTCGTCAATAAACGGGGCGGTTAACCTGACCGCAGTCCAAATACAACGTACGACCGACGACTCGTTGATCGAGGTCGGGTGCGTCGTGAAACAATCTAATAAATAATAAAATAATTGTTTTTTTTTTTCTTTTCGTTTTCACCGTTCGGCCTACGGGCGTCGAATAGAAATAAAACCGATACGATCGTCGTCACAAATCTTATTACAGCCGGCAAAAGAAACGAGACTAAAAGAAGAAGAAGAAGAAAAAAAAAGGAGCGCCGACGCGTATACCCGGGCCCCCCGCAGGACTGCCGTCGTATACTCTGACGACGATTATCGTTTCAGATCGGTCGGGTACGATTGGACGCGTTTTACTTTTTTCGGGTGTACGCGAGTCGAGAGCGCGGCGGCGGCGTCGTACAAAGAACACGATGAAATAAAAAAAGCATACGACGGAAACTATAAGGCGACATCGCCCGATTTAATACGATTTTAGTGGATAGCTGTTATTTAATAGCGCGGTTAAGTTTGAAACTAAAACAGTGTGAGAAAATGAAAAAAAAAAATAATATTCGAAAGTCGCCACGACGTTTAAAATAACCACTGCGGGGGGTATTCGCGAGTGAATGCGAGTGTGCGCAATTTGAACGCAAACTATATAATAGCCAAATGTGTTTCGGTTAAAGCTGGAAAACACAACGTTCCTCGTACGCATTACGCATTCTTATTCGTGTGGGCAATTTTGCGAAAAATCCGGCAGAGCGAAATCGTTTGGTTTTTTCCTTCTACGAGCCAACGTTTTGACGAGAAAATTACAAATTTCTCCACCCATGAAAATGCATTATATTTTCAAGACACACGCAGTGCGAGATTCTAGAGAAGTCGGCCTACGAATCAATCGTTATTATTCGCAAAAGTAAAACGTATTCGGTGCGCTTTCCACCGCCCCCGCGTTTCGGACGCGTAGTTTGTTTCGTTCGCAATACACACCGGAGCACACGGCGTGCGTGCCGCAAAGCAATAAACCCAAATGTAACCGACCAGAGGGATATCTGTGTGCGCGCGTGTGTGTGTAAGTATATATAAGTATATTTTTCGAAAACACATCACGGCGGCGGCGGCGGCGGCGGGGCGTTGACCCGGGGGTCTCCTTTCCTCCCCCTGCCCCAACGGGTCGTATAATTTCCGAGTGCGTCGCATTGGTGTTAATATTTTTAAAATAATATATACTTTGTGTGTGGGTGTACCTGCGCGCCGCGTCGTCGTCGTTATTACTGTCATTAACTCGTTTCGGTATACTATTTTGGCTTTTATTTTTTTTTTTCCACGAAATTATACTGTTTGTACGTACACTTTACGTGTACCGTTTACGCGCGTAAAATATTGTCGCCCGTAAGTATTATACCTGCCTAATGTACGCGTAATTTTCTAAATAAATAAATAAATATATGTGTATCACTCTCGCACGCGTAACGCCGGCGATCGTGTACAACTGTTATGCAGGGTGGGTCGAACGACGATTCCTTCTCTCTCTCTTTCTCCGTGTGTTTTTTTCCGCTATATTTTTCTTCCGGCACGATAACGTTTTTTTTTTTTTTTTCCTTCATTCGAACGTTCGCCACATAAATACAACTCCCTAAATATGTCTCGGTGTAATTATAAGACCCGTGAGACGAGATCGATCTCGCCGCTCGCAGTGTCGCGCAGTGACGACGGATAGCTGCAGATATTATGTCACTGACACTTATAGATTACGATTAACAGAGCGCGGCGACGACGAAAGAAGAATATTAATCCAGTTTTTAAGTGACGCGTGTAGTACGTGTGTAATATCGCGGAGTTATCACTCGCATTTCCGTAACGGACGACGTTATAACATGTTGTTGTTCTCTTTCTTTCTCGTTCGCGTCTCGGTCGCGCCGTTAAAATATCAATACAGTTTTGACGCGTCCATAAAAAGCCCCGTCGTGTTCTCGGGACAAAAAAATGTCGAGGCACACGTTTGTTCGCTCGTCTCGTTTATTCGCCAAATATTCACTGGGATTTGTGTGAAAATCGCACTAATCTTCCGATAGGTATTGTGTGACCGACAAAATGTATTCTCGCATATTGTTTTTTGGAAAAAGAAACGAGTTTTTCCCACGACTTTTCGAAACCTGCCGTCGGGCAGAGAGTGTGCTGTACGTCACACCACCGGCCGGCAGGTCGTCTCACACGACGTCCGTCTCGGATAAATGTGCCGCCCGAGTCCTACACGACCTTACGATTTCACCGACGCGCCGGATAAAATTAGTCACAACAATGATCGATGGGAATCTCGAAGAATTAGAAAACCCCACTCTACGTGTCCGCGTGCAACGTATACGAGTATATATCGGGGTATGATTTTATTAATGGCTACAAATCAATCAGAATCGACCGAACACACTCGTCGGCCGATCGGAGTGCAGATAATAAATTCGATTTCGACGTGCTAGAAGAAGAAGAAAGTTCTCCGGCCCGACCGGAGATTCGGAGATTACTCGCCGTCCGTACGTTTCACACGACACGTTTTGAAGTAAAACTCATTGTTTTGCGATTAATTTTCATTTCCAAACCAAATATAACCGTATGACTATTATTGACTAACCAACATCTAACAGATTGGATGACGTTCACAATAATAATAATCTATTTACTTTGCGATAGTGGTAGATAAACGAGTGCGGTGTAGATTGTCTTCGTAAACGATACGCGCGAGCACCGCGTTTCGGTCGAAAAAATTTCGGAGATCAAAGAACATTACGTATTTTCTCATTTGTTTATTTAAATAGCCGGCGCGGAGACGACGACGACGACGACGACAGGTGCGCCGCAGCGCAAGAAGATGCCCATTATACGCGATCGTATCGATTAATCATCAGAATTCTCGATTTTTTCTAATGGATTACTCCAAAACAAATTGGTCGACCATTAACGTGACCGGTTCGCGCGCGCGCGCGCGCGTGTGTTTTGAATTTAATTTCCAGACGGTAAATATAAAAAAAAAACCCGTACGCGCCCAATTAAAATTCGGTTTTATATATTATATAAAATACACGCGCGCGCGTTTAAAACCATGTCTTTTGTTCGCGAATAATAATGTAATAACGCGGACATTAGTATATATTATATACTACTACCGACGAGTATTTCGCAAAGACGATTAAAATAATCATAATATGAGATTCGTATAAAATTATATCGCATCAATCGCAGACGACGACGACGACGACGACGTGGGTATCGAATGTGAATCAGTAAGAGAGGTGGAAGATGAGCTTCTTTACGTTTTTTTCTGTTCTTTTTTCGATCGGAACGATAGACGGCGCGTCGTTTTTACAAACGGTTTTTTCTCGAAAAACTCGTTCGTAATATGATATTATTATACGGTCATTGTAACTATCGATTAGTTTTAAATCCCGTCCGAGTTGAAAGTCACGACGACGAAATAAAAAAAGAGTTTTCAGGTCTGTAATTTTCGTGTTATAATAAATTATCTCGTCTAATTATTCTACATCTAACGATTATCTGGACGCGTGTCGTTTTATTCGGATTCACCACTGAAAAGGGATTCGGCGGCAAAACCCGCCTGCGATCGTCGCGCAAAGGACGTCTCGGAGTCTCCTTATTTTTTATCGCTCCGCTCCGAACAACGCCGACGACGGTGACAAACGACGATCGATAGGCCTTGTATTGTACGACAAGTGTGAACGCGCGTCGTCTTACGAATCGTCGTTACCAGTTTACACACTCGTCGGACGAGTGGATGAGTCGATCCGCGTGTCATTCGAACGTTTTGTCCGCGACGAAGAAGAACGACGACGCGCGACGGCGGCGGAGAGAATAAAATAAAACACGGTTTCGATTTATCGTCCGCCGTGCCACTTATCGTCGATAATCGTTCACGTACCCGGACGGATTCGTGCCCTTCGGGCAAGTACATGTGCCCTACACGTATGCACTGCTCGGAGCTTCGTATATATGGAGAAATAAAGGCGTTTCTCATGCCGCGTATAAAAAGAAGAAGAAAAAAAAAAAAAACCGCGAACAAATCAATTTTTAACTCGTTTCGCAGGATTTCGCGTACGAAAAAGGACGCGCAATCATCGCCGCCGCTATCACTGCGGCTAATAACGCGCACGGCGACTTGTACGGAAGGACGCGTGGTGTTCGTTTAGAGATACACACACACACACACAGAGAAAGACGAGTCGACGACTTTGTCACGTGCCCGTTCGTCTAGCAGCCGGATGACGTATTATATACCTAACACGTATGAGCGTATAATTAAATATAGCAATTAAAGTGTCGCGGATTCGCAGCTACGGTAGGTACACGTTTTGCCGCGGTATGGTATTAATGAAGTGACTGCCGCCGCTGCGGTAGATATATATACGCACTCGTGTGCGGCTCGGTTATGACCGAGACGTTGTAAAACGCGCGAGCACTGTCTGCAGAACTATAATAATATGTCGTACGCGCGAAGACGTACACGCCCGCACATGCCCACGAAATGACACAAAAACCCGATGACAATATGATATATTACGAGCAGAGGATATAATACCGAACGTCGTCGTCAGAGACGTTCGTCGTGGCTTTCGACGGGCTTCGGTTCCGCTTACGTTGGTCGTTGTTTCTGCGCGCTAAACTCTCGCCAATCAACAAGACGGTAAACGTATTTTTTCAATCGTTTTTTTTTTTATCTAGATACGTCTATACGTCGCGAGTGGGTTTTGGAAAAGAGTATGGTCGAATGTCATTCGTCGGTGTAACCGAACAACACTCGCTTTTCGACACATTCGCGCGACGTTTGTTACGATTTTTAACATTCCCAAATGTTTTACGTGACGTCGAGACGGTGGGGGGTTTTTTTTTTTTTAGAATGCTACTATTGCAGATATAGTTTTGTTGGACGCGTTACGATTATTTCAGTTTACAGACGGCAGAGAAAACAAAACTTGAAATTTAAAAAAAAAAACGAAAACGAAAACGAAAAATAGTGAACATAATTTTACACGATATTATAAAACTCGTAGGTAGTAATTTCGACGAAATAGCTTAGAAAAAAAGGTCTGTTCGTGCACTCCCGGGCACGCCCCGAGCGCACGCCGCCCATGATTAATGATAACACTATTTCTGTTTAGGACGTTTTATCGGCAAAACTGAATACCAAACGAAGAATGTATTAAAATACTACGACGGCCAATCGTTGTTTTTTTCCGCGTACGCGCATCGCATGTGTCGTATGATTTGTATTCCGAGCGAGTGTATCTATATCAATACATTAATCTTTCGACGCGCTAATAAAATGTGTCTACAGATGGGATAGCGAAAATCCTCGGCCTTTCCGCGTCTCTATTACGCTCGTTTTTCCGTTTAAAAACCGTATAATAATACACGGACGAACGAATTCGATTCGAAAGTTTATGTCGTACAATAATTTGATCGAAATCAATATTAGATATTACGAAACGTATATACGTCGCGTCGTTTTCGTACAGTACTGTTTACGCGTAGTATTCGAAAATGGTTAGGCCCTCCCCTACCGCCCGCCCCACATGAGTTTTTCCCCGAAAGAAATTAAAATCAAATCAAATAAATATTACTACGGTAACGGGTATTCTCGTTTTGCGAGGCGAAAACGTGGATTCGTTCGTATAAATCCCTCACGGAAGAAAACAATTACCATAACGTTATGGTCGCGGAAATTATACGTTTCGAGTTATGTAATAGTCGTACATTACTTACCTACTTGTTCGGAAAGTTTGTTCGTAGATTTCTTTTCGCTGATACGAGTTCGTATCGTGAAACGTAAAAGTTTACATTTCGTTCTGTAAAATATTATGCGTTCTTTTCCGGCTTCACTGTTGCTCTGCTTCGCGACACTCCTCCCCCATCGATCTGAAACACGAGTAAACGTGAGCTTTAGGAAAATCGAAATTACTTATACATAATATGTTTTAGATATCAAAGTCGATCGACGCGTCGTCGGTCAATAACGATCTATAATATAATTACAATTATTTCCTTAATCCAAACGGTTTCTCACGTTTTTAGAGGAAACGTCCGTTTCTCGGCGACAAACGTTTCCTCTGGACGGGGCTGAACGTGTGCCCACATCGCGGTTACGTTGTTTTAGGTGTCGTCGTCGTATACGCACTATGTTGTACTCGCCGACCGATAACAGTATAACATAACAACTACTACCATAACACAACGTTTTTGTTGCCAGCACCTGCCCCAGCTGCCATACGTACGCGTTTGCCAGTAGTAATACGTATTATATACATCTCTCTAATATATATATGATATATATGTACCTGTATAGGGTTCAGAGCATCGGCAACATGGCGGCGGCCACCGAGATAATAATATTATGACAGAACGAGGCGACCCGTCGCGCGTCGGCTCCGGGTTTACGTTCACATCATGATATTACTCGTTATTGTGTGTGTGTGTGTGTGTAATTAAACCGCCTCGACGCGCACGCCCCCCGTCCGTCCGTCCGTCCGGAGACCCCGAGCAGAGATTTCAACGCGATATGCCGACCGACCGAAAACCCCGGGATCCGTTTTTTTCCCCTCTATCGTCGTTTCGTACGGCGATCGATTTCGACACAAATTTTCACTCGCCACTCGAAAAAAAAAAACCTCCTTTACTCGTCGCTCGCAGAAGCGAGAGTAAAAAATGAACAATTACCTACGATTCGGTGTAATCGTCGATTTCAAATTTGATATTTTTCATAACTGACACAAATGCTTTTTTTCGACTTTGGCTAATTTAAATGTCTCGTCGAGCGTCCTGCCTGTTAATCACCGCGCGCGCGAATGCCACAAACGTGCGACAAACGTGTCTCGTCTTTTCATCCTGATTTATCGCCCCCCCCCGTCATCGGAATAAATTTTTGATTATGACCTTAATTCGAAACTTACGTAGTGTATTCGACTCGTTCTGCTTTGCATAATATAGAGTCGGTGAAAAATACAACACGCCTATTTATGCATCGCGCGATTTGAATTTTATGCTAATACACCGCGGAATAATGAATTTCATTTAAAAAATGAAAAAAAACCAAACGTAATATTATTATGAATGAACCTACGTTTTCGACAGACCATATAGACGTACGCAATGAGTATACGACGAGAACGCGTTATCCACGTATAATAATTCATATCGTACCGCACGACAACTGAATATATATTAATAAATGTAAATCGTATACGGCGGCGGCGGCGGCGGCGGCGAGTAATTGAAAGCGAACCAGTGTACGTATATAATAACGTATATACACGTTAAATATGAATAAATATTTATAGCGCAATAAAATTATTCATCGAACGCGTATGAAAAAAACAAAAGTAAATAAAACGACGAAAATTATCACGTTTTCTCATGAGAAAAGTGCACGATTAATTAATTTACGTGTCAATTTATATTCGCATTGTTTACCGGTCCTAACCAATAAAAGGGGTGGACCACACCGCTGGGTTTTTTTTGAAAAAACGCTATGATATTCTCCTACGTTCGTTATTCTATTATTTTTGTTTTTTCGATTTGTCGCGCGCGATTAGCATTTTTCTACCGTCCTTTTCAGCGGCGGCGGTCGTACGACAATAATGCGGAAAACGTCGTCTATTCGCCCGTCGTCGTTCGTCGGACGAAATAATCATACGTGCCGTGCATGGTATAAACGCGCGCAGGCCACGCGCGCACACACACGAGGACTAGAGAAAATCCGCTGCCAGCCGAAGACGAGTGTCTTCTCTATTGTAGAAACCGTAACGATCGAAAAAAAAATAAATAACACGCGCACACACACAATGTGGTAAAATCGATATAAAACATTCCTGGGCGCGCTTCGTTCGGAATCCGAAAATGTGATTTTATCGTCCGCGTCTCTATAAAAGGTAGGTAGGGCAACGATTTAGATAATATTATTTAATAAAATATAATATTATAAATACTCGTCCGTAAACCTATGCGGCCGCGGCGCGCGAGAGAAACGGCCGGGGAGAGATAATAAATGTTGGTGTGACGACGCGTTCTCTTAATAGCGACATACGTATATTATATAGCTAATTTATCGTGCGGCCGGTTGGTAAATTGGTTAAATAATTATTTTCTCTCTCTAAATATTTATATATATAAAAGCACACACACACACGCGCACGTTGGAATTATTTAATGACGATGAAAATAACTGTGTACGCCTTGCATTGTAAAAAAAAGAAGCAGCGATAAAAAACAAATTAACAACTATAAGAGATCGGATTGGTCGCACTCGCTGCAGTCTGAGTATATATATATATATATATACAACGTATAGGTATACCGTACACGTATATAAACATGAAAAGGCTCTGCTGAGAATGCCAATTTCGAGCCGTACATATTTATTTATTTATTTTTTTTTTTTGAACATTGCGGTCATACCACAAAGAGGTTTCAGTGTTTTTTCAACGTAAAATATACTCGTCGATAATATACGTATATGCCAACCGACGAGCACAGCCGACGGACATTAGAACCGTTTCGTGTGAGTAAATCGTTAGACGAACCGAATACGTCGCGAGCGAATACTATGAAACGCGCACAACGCTCTAATCTAATAATAATTATTACATTATTGTCGGACGTTTAATAAAACGGGAAACGGGCTCGGAAAAAGTCGATTGTTGTTTTTTTGTTCTAAGGACGCGCGAAAACAATGACAAATCGGTCGTTTAAATGTCGTATTACGATTGAGAAAATAATATTTTCGACGTTGACCGAGAGGTCGGGGAGAGATCGAGAAAAAAAAAACGATTCGGGCAATTATTTTGATTATCGTGTTTTATTTTCGTGACTCGACGACCAAACGCGCGGTTTTCCGAACGATCGCGTTTCCTTTGTGTGGCGTTTTCAAACGATTACAGCGCGTTTGATAAATAACAAAACGTTTTGGCCGAGACGGCGCGTTTCTCGCTAGGATTCAATGAGCGCGCGCGCGCGGACCTTTTTTTTTTTTTTTTTTCACTCTCTTTTCGCGTTCGCAGCGCTCGACAATGGCATTTGTTGTTTTATCTATTTCACGCATAACGTGGCAAAAATCGGTTTTCGCGCAGCGTCGAGATAAATATTATTTATTGGCCGGCAGAAGGCGCGGCGGAGTGGGGGGGGGGCTCTCGATATAAAAATATTATTTTTTTTTTTTACAAAAAGCGAGGGTCGTTAAATTGCGTTTTTCGTTATCGTCGTCGTCGCGAGTACAGCACGACGTAATAATAATAGTAATAAAACGCTGGCCGCGTCATAATCGATGACGAACGTTGTACAATAATTCTACGCGTGTTCGGGCACAAACAGTAAGCAATAGTCGACGGGGGGGGAATCGTTCGCGCGCTGCACAGAATGTGCGATATTAGTACATTTATAACACGATTGATTGTTCTATCCGCGGCTATGGATCTTTCAAATTTACCAAACGCATTTTTAGACCCTCCCCGAAAGGAGAAAACCTCGATCGTAATGTATGTTTACCCAAACCCCTCTCGCACACGCCAACCGTCGTCGTCGACTTTGTTAACTGGTTTCAGGACGTTTACCTCAGGATACGAGCGCTCGCACCTGTACCTCAACTCTCCTACCCATTTATATTATTTACCTCGCGTGGAATTCAAATTCTTTTCACGCGAATCGTTTCGCACACACAACTGGCACTCCGTCGCCGTTTTAATTAATAGGTGTTTTCGCGCGCGTATACGATAATAATAATAATAATAATACGCGTCCTCCGTAACATTGATTGTTATTGATGTTTATTGACGTCGGTAGAATAACGTCGTTATTTATGTTTATAATATTTAATATCATAATAGAAACGTACCTATAAATTATGTTTTTTCAATTAATTCTCAAGACCGTGGTGCGCGCGTCCGAGGCGATTAACACGCGAATGTGTAATAATTCAAACTCGTATTTTCGAAAACCGCATAATTCATCGCTCTTTTATCACAGATATACTCTCGCCGAAACTTTTACTCGCGCGTAATGAGAAAAAAAAAAAAATCCGAACCATTCATTCCCGGACTCGTGTATATCGTCGAAGGACGAGCGATCGAGTGTAATTTATACGGCGACGTCGCCGTTGTCGTCCGCGACGTTTACAATATGTGGCAATCGGCGGAAATTGAATGCACCCCGTTAGGAAATGGGGTGGGACGACCGCGCATTATCGATAATCCGTATAAGCGGTACACGACAAGAAGCGAAAAGGGTACATTAATGGATATTTACTGGTACTCGAAAAGTGGCGGTCGGAATGATAATATTGTATGGTCGCACACGGTGGGGTTCGATAACCATACTGAGAATTTATATACGACGACCCGAGGAGGAAAAACATTATTGCCCGCTCGCGCCTTTAGGGGCACTTTTCTGCCTCACTCCGTCAACAAATCGCCAAATACTACGCGCGTTTTTCACGTCTTTTATTTCGGATCTCTCGCGAACGTTTTGAAAAAAATTACAATCCGATTCGACGACGGTTTTTCAATTTCGCTCGACGGCAGAGGCGCGCCTACGCGTCGCGGGATTCAAATGTACGCGCGGCGATCGATTAGTTCTCTAATGTCGGCGCGTTTCGCAGGGACGTTTTGCCCGACGACCGCTCGAACTGGAAGTTCTCTTTTCGAAAACGTCTGGCGCACCGCCGATTATTCATTCCCGTGTGACGTCACCGCCGATAGATTTTCTCACGGATAACGCCGCGTGTAAAATAATGTATTACACGCGGGCGATGTAAATGACTCGTGTACACGCGCGCGCGCGCGCGGTCGTCGGCGAGAAACGCTTGTCGCTATATTTTGCATTCCGAACGTCGACGGCGGCGGCGGGCTGTGAGCATATTATAACAACACCTGCTCGGCCGTGCGATACCGCGTCCGCGTTTTTATGTTTATTATCTGACGTTCAAATGCCGATTTCCTAGTCGAAACGAGCCGGCGCCTATTATGTAAAGTACGAGTTCGGTCAGTGTGCATATACGATTCCCGAGTTCAAAACACAGACAGATGAATTTCGGAACCTACAGACGAATCCTATAAAATACAAATCGAATATCGACGAGATCGTAAAAGCAAACATATTATTCAGAGGTTTAATTTGACGAGACCCGAGAAACGGTGGTAAATCACTCGACTCTATCGTGATGTGTCTAATGATGATAATACAGATGAGGAGTAAAAAAAAAACAGAGAAACAATGCGTCTCGCGGATAAACGACGAATATAATAACTACGCGACGACAGTAGAAATTATACGCGTATAAATAATAAACGGACGAAAAACAGACTATTATTGTTACTTCGTTTTTGTAAAACGCTTTGTTTACTCCGCGAGTGGATGTTAATTCGAATTTCAAAAGCGATTCCGGTATAACTGGGTTAAGTAAAACCGATTTGTTCGAGACGAAATTTACAGTTGTTTATAGATTCGCGTTTTACTCGGAGAATGTACAGCGTTCGGCGAAAAACGATTTAAACTGTGCATCTCGACGACTCCGAACTGTAAAGGTTTAAGATTCAAAAGTCGTTGGAAATTATTTTTAATACCGAAAAACAACCGAATACCCATTTTCATACGTTCGAACAAATCGAAAACAGTTTATATATTAAATTATAAGTACTCGTATACCTATTCGATGTTGTTGACTGACCGGTCGATTAAGTCTGAATTATACATAATTTTTGTTGATTAATATTTAAAAAATTTAATATATTGATTTATGACGGCCTGTCGAGATAAAACACTCGACTATTATCGAAACCGGAACACCGGCGGCGGCGGCGGCGGCCGTCCCCGAGTGTCCGAGAATCTCTATTTTCATTCGATCGACGACGACTGGCAGACGCGGCGGCGGCGCGGCGTCGTCGATTCGAAAAAATTCGCAAAAACATAATAATACAATTTCGATATCGTTGTAATACGGCCGCCGAACGATTCCGCGGGCCAGACTATGGTGAAAATGTAACATTACCTCATAGAATGTGAGATTGTTTCGATATGAGAACCAGATTGATAACGCGCGGTTTTCGGTCGAATAATAACGACAATATTATGATTGTCGTGCACAATCGACGGGCAATAATAATATAGTCGCCGCCAGACGTCAATCGTCGAGAGACGGACGGACGGCGGCGGCGGCGAGGAGATTTCAAACGCGATCGTCGAAAATCGGAGGACTCCGGTGTTGTTCGGCGGCGGCGGCGGCGACGCATTTGCAATATTCAACGGTAACGACATTGCGCATACACGCACACGAGCGCGGCGCTCAGATCTCGTCGTCGTCGTCGTCGTCGTCACACACACACACACACACACACGATATAGAGAGACCACCCAAGTGGCGAGCGGCGAACAAAACACAAATTTATGTTGAAAGTGGAACGCGCGCGCGCGTGTGTATGTGTGTGTGTAATAATGCCGCACGGTTTGTGCGCGACGGCGAGGAGAGGGCGCGTATACAAGTTGCGCGCAGATAAGTATCCGCCGTCGCCGCCGCCGCCGCCGCCGTATATATTACACGCGCGTCCGGTTCGACGTGGACACCCTCGTCGACGAGAGATATCTCGCGCGCGAGACGACGACGACGACGATAATATATGTATATTAATAATAACGATAACGATACAATATCCATATCACGTCGTCGTCGTCGCGGCCGATCGCGCGAGTCTATGACGGACGAGTGTGAAACGTGGTCAATACAATATTAGTTTGTCCAGGAACGGGGGGGTCCTTATGGATAAAATTTCCGTAGGTAGCTGGGGGTTGAACACGCGCGCGGGAGAGGATTTCTAATCAATAATAAGTTCAATTCGATTTATACGTCTAATGTGTAATTGGAATACTCTACTAATGTTCGAGACGGCTGTCGACGATAGTATTCGAGTCAGTTTGGTTTGATGGTAGGTGTCTTCAACTAATGTTGAACACAGTGTCTGTGTGCGTCATTTTAATATTTATGTTGCGCGCCACTTTGCCTTTTCGCAGGATTCCGACGAAACGTACCCTCTTCCCCGGGACATAAACCGACATCGCGTTCGTTTTTCGTCTATTTTTACTTATCGTTTTACTTTCGAGTTCTTCAATCGTGGTGAAAATTAACATCCACTCGTCCTGGGGCTGTCGGGTCATCGCTTATCTCGTCGTTTTCGATTCGACAACAAAAAGTTGTGAGGATTTATAACAAAAAAAAACCGCCCGTTGTTTACCGACATTTTGAAACACGTCCAAGTAGTTTGATGGCCGTACGAATATTTTCGAACGCTTCCGGCGATATTTCAATGTTTATCTAACGCTATACAGTATGAACGCTATGCTGACGCGACGCGCAGCAATTATTATGTCTCCGAGTCCCTCGGAGGCGTATCGCCCACGGAAAAACAAGTCTGCTTCTAAACTCGTAAACTCCCGAGTGTTTTAGACGCGGTCGCTCAGGTAACTATACTCGTACGCTCGCGCGCGTATCACGAGGAGAACGTTGCGCGCCAAAGATAACGAATTTAATTATTTGCGACCGATATACCGTAACGCGGTGTTTACCGCGGGTATTACGGCGCGCATGCACGCGCGTGCGTGATTTGTGTCGCGCGGAATTTATTTCTGTTTGATTTAGATAGTTCGGTCGGGAATCGCGTGATAGTTTCGAAATGTACACACGGCGGCGCGCAACGCTCGATTAAATTCCCTCGCGCAGGTGACTCCGTCGCACTTTCCGAAACACTTATGCTACAACACACAAACTCCAACAGATAACCGATACCGCGCTTATGCGTGCGTAATATGGTTACGGGCGTGCGCGCAAACGTGCGTTTGCAACGCACTCGTATCCGATTTATCGCCAACGTCGTCGTCGGCGAAATCGATCCAAAACCGCGAGAAAACAACAAACGGAAGACGGTCGAAAATCTCCCACCAGATACGATGTGTAGGTTTTGTCCGATAGCATCTCTGGGGAACCGGCGCAAAGTGAACTAGTGTATTTCATAACCGAACGAATCTAGAGGGCCGAGTGGAAAAAGAGACGAAAAAATTGAACGCGATTTCATTTTGCCGATCGAATCACGCTATACGTATAAAGTCGAGTGACAGTTTCACACGCGCTAAAATACCTAGACAGTTAGACTTCTCAGTCAGAGTTTGTCGCATATTATTTATTGAAAATAAATCCGAAAAAAAAACCCTCGTGAAATGCGATTCGAAATAAATTAACAACAATATAGCACCTATGACTTATAAGACGAGAAACCACCACTCCAATACATTTGACTTTTGAAAAAATAATAATAATTCGAAATTTCACTAATATCGTATATATTTCTACTCGGAAATGTCAAGTCATAATCAAAGTAAATCTAACGTACTTACCCATCGTGTTCGACGCATAGGTTTCGAGATAGTTTCGTTTTCGATATTGTAACTGAAACTTTTAGTACGGCCATAATTTCGGATGTTCGACTGGGGCCGGGTATTGTTTTCCATCGGATCGTCGAGGAAAAAGTTGGAAAAAAATAAATCCGACGACGAGGGAAAAGCGACGGAGAGAGAAGCGGCGCGCCGCGGGACAGTATTATTATTATTATTATTATACGTGTAACGGGGGTCGACGACGGAATTATTATTTCGAGAGGAAGACATGGGAATAATCGCATTTGAAACGACGGCGGCGGACGCGAAACAGCGGCGTATCGATTCCCATGGACATTTACGTTTTTTTTCTTCTTCTGCTTTTATATAATAGGTAAACGTATTAATATGTATACGTCTTGTGCGCGTATAAATATATATATTATAGAAAGAGAGAGAGAAAATATACACACAATAAGCGTGTGCTTATATATCGACGGGAGGCGACCGATTATTGCACGAGAGACAATACGAAATAGGTAATGTATTATTATTAAATGCTGCGAGCGGCGGATTAATATTAATAATAATAATAATAATAAGAGAACGGTTTATGAATCTGACGAGTGACGTATATTGAAAACTCAATAACGACATCGTTGTGACGAGCGTGTACGCGCGCGCATGGTAAATATTTATAAAAAATAAAAAAAATAACATTATCGTGTACGGTGTCGTCGGACGGTGCCAACTCTCTTTAGCAGTACATTATAGTATTATCGATACGCGCGTCACGGTATACATAAAATATCGTTCTGCGCGCGCGTTATTTACGACGAATGCATCGTGTGCAACGTGTACAAGGTCTCTGTTTCGTCGCCGTCTGCTAATAATATTATTATATAATAATGTGGTTTGTTTTGTTTTTCTTCTGATTTTTGATAGATAGGTACCGCCGCTTTGTGTAGTGTTTTGATTTCACAACGATGGCGACTCGCCGCACCGATTTTTCGGGGCAAAAATATAACCGTCTCGCGACAGTTACTCGTATTTCGATTAATAATAAGTTCTATGACAGTCTTACCGAGCGACATTCTTTTCAGATTTAAAACACATTCAATTTTAAGGAAAAATATCTACGAAAAAATTTTATCGGCGGCCAGACGAACGCGACGGTATGTGAGTGTCTGCAGTGAGTGCGTTTCTTCCTCTTTTTATCAACGTTATTATTGTTATACGTTTTTTATTTTGTTATGGATTTATTACTGTCTTACAGACCTTGGTGACGACGCGACAACATAATCTCCCAAGTCACGTCTTCGGGGAAACCGCGAGATTCGCAAGCGTACGAGAGCCACAGCTATATACGTATTAAAGGTGACGCGAACGCTCGGCGAAACGCCCGACGGAGAGAAAGAGAGGAGAGCACGTCATTCACGGTTGATTTCTTATTCTTCTTTTCGCACGCGTGTGCTCGTCCTCGTGTACGATAAAGTGTAGTGTCGTCGGGACCTGAACGCGTTCGCCAGACCGACGTTGACGGACGACGATAAACGCGCGCGCGCGCGTACGGGGGCGGGACGTCGATGTTTTTGTTTTTCTCGCGGTGTTGTTCTAAACTTGTTTTCGTAGAAAACATTCTTGACGCGTCCATTGAATTGGATTTTTCTCACAAGCTTTTAATGTGCGATAAATTATATTGAGGGCCGTCGGAATATTAGAACGGTCTATGCACTTGCTAGTACTAGTAGAGACTTGAACGCGTTTCGTCGGTGAACTCTATCTGTATTCGCGGCTGCGATCCGCGCGGAGAAAATCAAAACGAAATCGTAGCCGTGCCGCCGCCGCCGCGTTCTATCCCCGTACACGCCTGCAAAGCGGTCGTGACGTATTTTTCTAATTAAAGGCTTGCCGGTCGTGCGCGTACGAGTTACTAATATAAAACAATGGTCGATTACGCGACGATCGTAGCGAAAATCGAACACGTCCGCCGCCGCCGCCGCCGCTAATCGTTCGCCAATTAACACGTTTAATTTAATATATACTCGCGCGGCTACAAGTGTGTTAAGTCATGACTTTGTTTCGTCTGTTTGAAAAAACGAATTGATTACGGACCGTATTATATTACGTCAGACACGTTTTCGAGATCAGGTTGTCGAATTATCGGGAACAAAACATAACATAGCTTGGCGCGTTTTTTCGACTATTTTTCGTCCTGCGCGTCGCGAGAACGAGATTATTTCTACGCGTTTACGCGGTCTCGCGCGAAGATTTATACGAGCATAACGTGTACTTACATTTTTTCTTCCCGTCATTTGTCGACAGCCATTGTACGGATGCTCGTAGTCTGTATAGCCACTACGCGGTATTTGATAATGCATACATTTGGACGAGTCTGAAAACAAAACGGTCATAACAATATTAAATTATCGACAGAATACTACACGAGACAAATTCAAACAGTAAAAGACGTATACCTCTAACCTATAGCATAATGTTTATTTTGCATGCGATTTCCATTTTCGGCTTGATTTTTCTTATCTTAAAATACTCATCCGCCACCCTGTTAACGGCGTTCTGCGAACAAAAAGAAGAAGAAAAAAACTTAAAAAGATCCGTCGGGTGTGTAATATTTTACACGATGTGCGTCGCATCGTTAAAACTATGCCGGCCGTCCGATATTATTTATTTTACCGACGGAATGTCGGCGACTTAATCGTCACACCGCGCTGGCTTGTGTCGCGAGAAATACTTTTTATATAATACATTTTACGCTCGGACGCGTCCCGTCGTCGTGTACGCAGTGTGTGTGTGTGTGTGTGTGTGCGAGAGAACGGAACACAATGACTATTTTCGTTTTGACAAAATACGACGTAATCGACCTAGTGCTATTATTACGCGATCGTTAATTATTCTTTAAATAAAAAGTGCTACTTTCCGATCATCGAGACGACGACGGTGTAAATATCATAACGAAAACGCAACGACAAACGATAGATATAATATAGCCGAGGTGATAACTTCATGCCGATCGTATACTCGGTCGAATTGATTAACAATAATTATCGTCTGGAATATTAAAACGCGGTGCAAATTATTTCCATGTACGAGATTCGGTCCGAGTGTGAGTATTTTTTTTATTCTTCTCGATGCGGTTCTTGTAAACAAATCACCGGAATGATGCATTATTCATTATGCAAAACTAAAAATTAAAAACGAAAATTAAAATAATAATAAAAAAAACACTCGTTTTATTATACTCGACACGCCGCGCCGCCGCCGTCGTTTACAATAATATTATAACGTTCGATAAAAACGATAGTATTATAATTATTTATCGCGGTGGAAATTCGTCATCGGTGTATTATACGTGTATATCGGGACTTTCTTGATTTTTCGTTTTGTTCTCGACAACAGTTGTTGCTGTGTTGTTGTTGATCAAGTCGTATTCGAGTCGTACAGACCCACGCAAAATATCCTTATTAAAAAATTTATAATTTCGCCGATAAACAGAGTCGCCGTGAATAATCGAATAATAAATACGCGGAGCTGCTGCTGCGGTAATGAGTTTATTAAAAAACGTAAAATTATATATATATAAATAACCGGAAATCGAGCTAATTTCGTCTAATATATGTAAATTACAACTAAAAACGTGTTATTCTCTTCTACAACACACACACACACAAAAGAAGTATATATATATTTATCCTTACGAAGTATCATTTATGACTTTATTAATAGGTTTTGTATCCTAAGTGCATTTTATTAATTTAATTAACGATATCTCTTCGGTATCATTAATTTAAAAGACCACACCGGTAGGAATCAAACGTGTGTGTGTGTGCGCGCGCGCGCGTATAACGACGAGTGTGTAATGAAATATTTACCCGATATTAAATACTCGTCGAAACCTTAGTGCCGAGAGCGACCGAGCGAGGAGACGTTCCTGAAATTCCTCAGATCCCGGGGTATTTCTTTATCTCGACTACTCGTTGTACGTCTTGTAATACAATTATGATTTACGCGTAACGATCGACGCGACGCCTTTGCCGCCGCGTCCGTTCGTTTCGACGGATGACGATCGCTCGCCGTTTCGAAATCACGTCGTCGGAGACTTTATTTCCTATGAAACTCGTGTCGGTTTCGGCTCTCGCGTTTCGTCCCGCCGTTAAAGGCCCCTCGCGTCCTTTCGCAGCGCCAAGGTGAGCGTGTACATTACTACTGCTACGTGTTATTATATAATGGCGTCCGGCCGTGGCCGGTAAATAGGACCGTTTCGCGCACTGATTTATGGTCTGTAAACCGATCGCGCCGCAGTTTATCGACTATCGAACCGTCGCGCGTCGTCGTCGGCGTACGAATCGAAAAACCGTCGTCGTTTCACAATATATTAACCTTCTACGTTTCCAACGTTTTACGTAACGGGCGATCCGCGTAGTAATCCAAAGCACAGGCGATAATTCGATTAACGTATATGAAATATTTGATTGATAAATATTATTATATTCGGATTTAAATCGATCGGTCACCACCGCGTAGGCACATAAAAACAAGTTTAAAAAAACATATGGTCAGAAAAACCAAGTCGGACTTTGGAAGAATAAAAAACAAATCTGCGGGTGATAAACACACCAGTCACGTCCCGTAGTTACGTCACCGGTGTCCGGTGTTGTCTAAACGAACTCGAACAAAAAAAAAAAAATGCCGAGCCAGCTAATAACGGGCGCGGCGCGCGTCCGTTTAATTCGTCGAGATCATCAACGTCGTCGTCGGTGGTTTCGATTAGACGTGCTAATCTACGGTACTAAATCGGTGCTTCTTCGTTCCGTCGTCGAGTAAGATGAACAATTTTTTTTTAATTCGCCATGAAAAAAAAAATCTGTTTTCCATTGTTAATATATTATAATAACCAAACGACTCGTAACGAATCGAAACGCGTTTGGAAATTATATTTATACAATTGTTATAAAAGCGACATTTATATTATTCGCTCGCCTCTCGTATGCGTGTACTGCAGTTTCATTAAAAAGAGAGACGCGTCGTCTGATTTTACGGTAAGCGAAAAGCCAATATATATATTCGGCGGCGGCGGGTTTATATAATAACGTTTCGGTCCTTTGTGTGTCCTTCGTCCTTGATACGTGTCGGGCGTGTGTCGCTTGCGACGCCCTTCGGGGTCCTCCGCGAGCAGGCTCTTTCTTTAGAAAATATATAATACACTTTCGTCGTGCGGACCGTGACGAACGCAACGTCAGCGCGGGCCTTTATATTTATATAGATAGTATTTGTGTAACGCGAAAACGTTTCGGCCGCACGACAAAGTCGCGTTATAATCTCCCGAGCCCGAACGGATTATTCTGCGATCTGATTTCATTGTGCGACGCGGCTCGAGACACCCGCGCGCGAACGATTTACAATGTGTTTTACCGACGACGACGACGCAGCAAACGCGGCGGCGGCGGCGGCGGCGTGATTATTTTTCGCGAAATCGGTTCGATCCTCATACGTGACGATAATAATCATATGCGCGCGCGTTCGTCCGTCGCGCCTTTGTCGTCGTACTCGACCGACGCGACGGGTTGGATTAAGTCGTACCTACACATACAATCAATGTCGCGACGGAGGTAAAATTGCGATTTTCACGAGAAACGTATTTCGTTTCGTTTTGAAAGCGACCCGCTGTATTGTATTGTTTCGTTTTGATCACGATATGGACGCGTAGACTGCGCTCAGAGAGAGAGAGAGATATGTCAACGAAAACGAATCGACCGGAAGGAATGAAAAAAGTATTCCGTCAGGGCGGCGGCACTCGTATTAACGACGAAATCGTTTGCGCGCGATTTCAAGTACAACCGCGAGAACACGCCTCGTCCGCCTCGCGCGTTTATTATTTCGCTCGTCGACGCATACGCAACACGGCAAAGACGGATCGCCGCTATTAATTCTATTCGAAACGCGCGCGTACATAGGCGCTGTGTTTTACGAGCTCGAGGGCAAGCGAATAAGCGCGCCGCGCCGGTCGTATAGGCGAACAAGAACGCGGTTGAAATGTGCGTAAGACTCGCAGACGGACTAGAAAGTCTCCGCGCGACGATAACGTGCGAAAACGCAATCTACGAGACGAAATAATATTTAGCGATGATGGAAAAAAGAAAAGATTCGCTGGACGAGCGCGAGGAGCGAATAACGATGTGCGTGAAACAAGTCGCACATAATATATGTATATTATTATAAAATACACTAGCGCAGGATCGGGAAAAAAATCACTCGCCCGGCGGGCTCGGACGGCGGCGCCCGAGTTTCTAGAAATTTCGTTTCTCATAAAACCTTTGGCGTTTTGATTCTATTCGATACTCTGGGACGGCGAATATTAAAAAAGAAAGTTCGCCAAGTTAGGCCTGAAATTTTTTATTTTTTAACGATCGTATATTGCGACGATAGATAAATCACTATAGCGTACGAGATAAACGCGCCTATAATGTGTACATCTCGTTCGCACGTCCGTCGACGACGACGACGACGGCAACGCGATATGCCGTGAGAATCGGGTATTGTTATATATTTTAATAAAAACATTAGAAAAACAACGATTTTTTTCCCGACGATCGTCCCGGAATGATAATGCGCGCGACGATAATACGGCCGTTTTATAAATTATTATTATTACGTGTATTTTCATAAGAAAAAAACGATCGAATCGGATCGTCGTCGTACGGAAAGTAGGTAATCGATGCTCCGATACCGGTCAGTGACGAGCAAAGTATTTCGAGACGTATATAGTCGACGTGCGCGACATGCGCGCTTCTAGTATAAAATATTTCACCGTCCGTCGTTATATATTATAAATATACGCGGATCGTATCGGTCGCATCACACACACATACATATATTATTATTATTTATACGACCGATCCGAGTATACGGTTTTCACTGCCGCTCAAACAGTATACTCGAAGGGTGATCCGAGTCCTCCCCTCCTCCTGCTGTAGCGACGCATCTAGGTCGAGGCCGCGGGGGCCCTAGACCGCTGGGACGTCGAGTTGTTGAGAGGGGGGTGGGTCGGAGGATAAAGGACTTTTAACGTGAAATCGTTTTTTTTTTTTTTTTATTAAAATAACACTTGCGTCAGAAATGATATTTCGAACTTGAAAGCGAACGCGCCGCGTTAAACTCTATACGAAAACTAAAATTACACCCGAACGCCCGCTTTTGGGCGGTAATAAATCCCCGCGTTCCCCGGAGTCGAGATCCATTTCTCTCTGAGCACATCCGAATAAAATGCCATCGTTTTTAATCCGTACGCAATAAAACACGATGATTTACATCTACACTAAACACATCTCGCCCGCGAACTATTTATTTATATAGAGTCCATTTCGTCGGTTCGATCGGCATTGTAATTATAGTTACGTATTTGTAATTTTCGTTTATATAATCCCGCGAGATGATTCCGAGACAAAAATTCGGTCCGTTTTTACGTTCGACCGCGTCGGCGAGCGAATTCCCGAGTATAATATATATAATACCTAATGATTTCGATTTTTATCGTTAGGTTAGGTTAGTTAGAAGGGGTTCGGGTCGGACTTTCGATTTCCCGTCGTTACGCGCGCGCGCGCATGATAATATATTATAATTCGATTAATTTCCATTTGTGTGCGTTTTCAATTATTATTACTATTATTATACTACTCGCACGATCGTGTAAACTATTACGTAACGTAAATTCTAAACGGGCGCCGCGCGTGGGGGCAGCACTACGCATATAATACGCGTATAATCACGAATGAGAAAATCGATTGACATTACGTATAATATGCTACAATAAATTATTATTATAAACACGTGTATAGATCCGCCGTTGTTGTACAAGTGTCGAAATCGAGCGTGGCAAAATATTATTAATTATCATCGCAAAGTCGAATAGTTTTCATCCGTGTGCGCTGTTGTGCGGCGCGCGTTTTATAATCAAAATAAATTGTTTTTTTTTTTTTTTTTTTTTCACTCCCGAACGTACGAATAGTTCGTTAGGCAAACAAACTTTAATAATACGTGACCGTTTGTTTCGCGCGATTACGCAACTGCCCAACCTATGGTCGAGATCATTATGTTTTTTTTACTCGTACGTTCTATATAATAGAGACGGATATATATATACGGTAATACGGTATAGGTACTGTTTTGAAACACAAATCGCATGTGCGCCGTGTACATAGAACGCCGCCGAATCAATCAAAACGCGGTTTCGTTATTTCGTAACGGCGGTCGACATTTGTGCTTTCGAATTCGTTGCCGACCGAAAGTCGAACGAATATAACGGTAAAAATAAAAAAAAACGTACGCGCGTTATATATAAAAATGTATCCGCCTGTTTTGTAATCGTCAGTTGACGAAAACTACACTCTCGGTTTAACGAAAAATGGTGACTTCTCGGAAAAGTATACTCTACTAAGTACCGTGGTTCTCAACCGGTGTGTGTCGACAAAATATTATTAATTTAAACTGTAAGCTTTCAAAGTATATGAGTAGGGCAGAGGACTTGTAGCTCTAAAAAAGCTCTAAATATGCAAGCACTTATGCACTAAAAAAACCCATAATATGCACTTAAAATATGCACTTAAAACTTTTCCGCAGAACTGACTGAGACTAAATACTAAAATATTGATTCTTGTCGTGTTTAGAAACGTTTTATAAATAAATCCTAATCGAATAAAAGCCCGCATGTAGTGGTGATGTCGTAGGTAAAGTTTACGTTAGATAGTTATCGCTTCCAGAAAAAATTTGTGTCCGAGTACAGTAAAAAATCATAATATTATACGACAAAAATGAAAAATAAATACATTTTTATTCAAACATTTTGACGACTGTATTGTTTGAAATAAAAATGTCTCTGTGGAAGAAATCGATTTAAGTTAAATATGTCTCAAAAAGTATAAAATAGCGTATAAAAGTGTAAAATATGCCCTAAAAACCAAAAAAACGCAAAATATGCATTAATATGCACAATAAAATTTCAAAACTAGCTTTGTGGAAGCATGAAACGTGTTTTGTTTCGCACTCTGCTATTTTTGTGACTGTGCAAAAAAAATATGCAAATGCTACAAGTCCTCTGCCCTATATATGAGTATATTATGATATTATTATCACGGCATCATGATGAAATAGAAAAAAAACCACCGATAAGAATAACGACTATGAAGATAATTTCGAGCCAGTAAATTTACATTAGCATTTTAGTATTTGTAGTATTAATTTATAAAAGCTTGTAATTTTTCAAAAATCCATTGATTGTTTTAAGGGTGTCGCCATTTTTATGGATCTAAATTAGGATGTCGTCATATACGAAAAAGGTATAATATATGCGTAGTCGGAACAAAACGAAAAGCGGCGACAAACGCGCGACATTTGAAACGTTAAAACACGCGGTCTCACGCGCTCGATCGACAACTCGTCGGGGCAGAGTTGAGATGTCAAATGCGTTTTTATCGTTTACAACGCGACGCGAGTTTTTTTTTTTTTTCTTTATAAACGAAATATTCGATTAAAGTTGTGCGCGCCGCCGCCGGTGATTTCACGCGCGTCTACTGTATAAAATATATCGTATTTATTACGAGTCGTCGAGTGGGTACAATACTTTATATAGAAATATACGTTGCGTTTTGAAAACGCAACGTAATTCTACGGGCGCGACAGTAATAAAAAGTAATAGGCAATAACGACGATAATATTGAATAAAGATTAACGGACGAGAGCAGCGTGCCGGCAAAGGACGATCGCCACACCACCGTCGTCGTCGTCGACAATCTACATATTTATAACGGCAGTTATAACTGCCGGGGCGAGTAGTATAATATACAATATGATCTCCGTATAAATACGAAATTACGACGCGCGTCATAAACTACGGGACACCTCGTCGCGAGAACGGGCAACACGATAATAATAATATAATGAAGTACGAATAACGAAACCGTGTAGGTACGGGTTTTCTCCGTCGGTCGTCTCGAGTGAATGATTTGTGCGACTTTTTATAATATACGCACTCGCTCGCTCGTCTCTACACACACACACATACGGTGGCTATATTATCGTGTCCGTGCGATCGAGCAAGTCGATAAACGAATAGAGAAAGAAGACGAAGGCAACGATAATATTATGAGATATTGTCGTTTCGGTCTGCTGTAGTTTTTTTTTTATTATTTTTTTTTTATAAGGCGGCGCCGAACCGATAAGTTTTACTTATGACACACGAAAACTCGTAATTTCAGATCCGCCGCTACTTACTATAGTGTTTGTCGGATTTAAAACGTAACGAAATACGCGTTTCTCGGTATTTATCGCCGTAAACACAAGTGATAATAATATTATAATCGCGCGAAATCCGCGGTCGGCGGCGCAGAACGTCCGAAAGTATGTTGTTAATCACGCGCGCGCCAGACGCACGCGAATCAATTACGCGCGAGATTATATAATAGGTATAATAATCAGCGAGATTACGGCGATCGCGGATAATCGTACCGAAAAACGTGTTTGACGTCGCGCGCTGGCTTGTACACGACGTACCCACGGACAAAACAATAATAATAATTATCGCTTCATCACTACCGTATATTATAATAATAATATAATACGCTGTTATTATAATAATACGCTGTATAAATGTTTTACGTACGCGTTGCCGACACGACGCTTTCGCGAAATGACCCACTTGGACGTGCGAGAAGACTTAATCGACGGGTCACGACGAAACGACGGCGACGACGACGACGACGATAAATCAAGTCGTCCTAATGATTGCGCCCGCCCGCCCCTAAGAAAACGTTTAAAATTCGTTTGTATATTTTTCTTTCCAACGCGCGGTTCGTCTGAATTCAAACACCTAGAGTTTTAAACACGTACGATCGAGTTTTGTCACTTTCCGAGACCGTTTTCAAGCGATTGCGACACGGCGGCGTTTCCGAAAAGTTTGAAAATATCGTTTTAGCCGTCGTCATATTGTTTTTGTTTCCCTACGGAAGTTCTGAAAAACCTATTGCAATCGAGATCGTTTACGAGCCAAATATGACGGGAAAAACGGAAAAATATGGTGCCCACACCCCGTCTTCAACAAATTAAATATCGATAGCGAATAATTATCGTGTAATGATGTATTTTATAATATATACGAGTGACTCAAAGTCTTGACTTCGGAACAGTTGCAAAGGACTTTCGAAAAATGGCCAGAACGCAGTGCATTTTGTCCGGAGGCGAGTATTTTGAAGCACGTGATCTTTAAATAATGTGTAACTTAACTTTTGTATTTATTAGAAATAAAATCCCGGTTATTTTTTGAACGGACCTCGTACGTGTGTGTATACTACGGTGAATTCCGGATTCGATCGCTAATGACAATAAGCGCGTTGTAAAAAAACACCGACCTGGATTCACCCCCCCCCCCCTCGATCGCGGTTTACGTAAGAAATATATAGTATAAATACGGCCCCGAGATAACAGTTTGATCGTCCAGGATCTATGAGAGTTGGATTATCGCACGTGTGGGATATATTTACGCGGAGTGAAAAATTGTCGCGTGGGCTGCACGTCGTCGTCGGGCGCGCCCCTAGGCGAACGTGGTGCAACTGGTGGCAACGACACACCGATATAAACGTACATTCTTCCGGACCCCGGCACGGGCCGAGTTTATAAACGATCTTAATTGTTGTGTTTTTCTTCGTTCCTACGATAATGAAACAACGTGTTGGCGCGTTTCTCGACGAATCGTCCGCGAGACGTTTTTCTCCGCGAGTTTATCGGATTTTTACGATCTAATATCGCGATGCGAGGTTTCCCGGGGGGGAAACTACGGGGGTACTCATTCGTCGACGATTTCAAAACCTAAACAACTCGGCGCGTTGTTATTATTCGCGTTGCCGTTTCGGCTCGTAAAACACGCGCCGCCAATATCACATACAGCTAGTACATAAAGACCAACTCGTTGGACTCGTGATTTATTAGAAAAAAAAAAAAAAACAAACACACATTTGTATACACTATTGATAAAAGGGCCGTGGAAATCGAAGACGTAATTGTGTCGAATATTATGAAGTACTGCGCGGATACACGCAGAGAGAGGTGCGAACGAGAAGAGAAAAAAATTACGGCATATTGTCCGCGGCAACAATGACACGTTTTATATGATATGAACGCCGCGCCGCGAGAGCTCGTCGTCGTCGTCGTCGAGAAACTCCGCCGAACGCGACCGGTGGCATTGCGAGTGTTTTCATTTTTCCTCTTTACAAAACGGACACCGGAGGTATTATATACATTATTATACGCGTCGCGCTCGATCTGTTTCGCCCGAAAGGGTGAAAAGCCAAATCCGTCGCCGCGGACCGCGGGGCGCAGGATCGTCCGATTCAGGACGACCGATGCGCCGTCGCGCGAATTATACATTTCACACGTTTAAAAACCGCGCCGTATTTTATGTATTTTTGTTTTTATTAAATTTATCTCTTTGTCTATTTTTAATGAAAAATAAAATTCATGTACATACCTATTCTCCTATTCTCCGTCTACGGCGGCGCCGCCGTCGAGTTCGGATAAATTCTACATCGCGCGTGCCTATTTTCTTTTCGTTCAAACTTTTCTAGAACGTTTTTCTACTTCTTTCTACTTTCTAATGGGTAAAAATAACGTAGAAAATGTCCATTAGTTTGATTACATAATAAGTTTGAATAATACTCGTTCCGAATTCGTCGTCGCGAGTACATATATACGTATATATCTATGAGTGCCGATAACAGTTGGAACATCAGACGGTCGTCGCATCGATATATATATATAGAGAGAGAGAGAGATACGTTGAAACAAACCGAAAACGGAAAGGTTAGTAGACCGTTTACGTATTATATCGAGCCCCCCGGGCCGCGGTCGAAATTTTCGCGCGCCCATAAAGACGACGAACGGAGAAAAAAAAAACGCGAAAAAATAAAAAAAGGAAAAAAGTTTACCCTTGAAAATGGTTTTTTTTTTCTCTTCTTCTCCTCCTCCTCGCCGCCGCCGCCGCCGCCGCCGTGCGTTCGCCGCGGGGAGAGCGTAATATTTACTATGCGGGCAGAGGTATATATCGCTTTATTGTTCGTGTGTCGGGTAATGAGTGTGCGGCGGCGGCGGCGAAAGAGCAGATAAATATCGCCGCCGCCGTATAAAAATGTGTGGAAACCGGCTCGCGACGACGATGTCGGCGAGTGCGTACGAGCAGCGGCGGCGCGCGCGCGTGCGTGTCGCCGCCGAGGAGACCACACACGACGATCTCCCCGGTGCACACGCGCGCCCGCCGAGCTCACATACGCGAGCGCGCGCGGACACACATTCGCGTTTTTTACATATATTACGAGCTCGCGCGCGCGCGTGTAGGTTCGCAAACGGTCCTATTCTCTCTCTGTCTCTCTCTACGTCGCGTATAATAATATCGTATTATTATATCGTATCGCATTGCATTGTGTTGTATTTTATATTTCGTACGCCGGCCGACGGTTTTCGCCAAACGTTTTTATTTATTTACGCGCGCGCGTTTATCTCTCTTTATAACCCGTTTCGCGCCGCCGCCGCCGCCGGCTTCCGTCTCTCGCGCGCGCCGAAGCCGGGCGAGGGTTTCGACGTTCCGGAACTTTCCGAGATGATGATAACAATAATAATCGGCACACAATCTCCAAGTGCACATCGTTCGTTCCACCTCGACATGACTTGTAAATTGTAACGGATCGATCGAGTGGGAAATAAACCGTTTTTAAAGTTCGCGTCGAAGAATTTTTTTTTTATAATTAAATTAATTGTAAAATTAGGATATCGATTCAATCGAAACGGAATTACATTGTAAATTTTACGCCCGGTAAAAATTTTATTTTATTTTTTTTACACGTTTCGAGTTGAAAATTTGCCTTTATCGAGGTTTTTAGTTTCATTTTTTAAATTGTAATTTTCCAAGTGAAATCGTCGGAGGCCCCCTCATGCGCCGGGGCCCGTGCGAAATCACACCTTTATCGACATGTAGTTCCACATCGCGTCATTAATCCGACAACGTCGACGTGCTTTCGTTTAAGTCTACTCTAGCCCCCACGAAAAACAAAAGAAAGCCACGATTATCTATACGTCGATCGCGTCCCGGTTTAAAGATAAATTCAATGGTTACGTGTGAGATAGTCAAACGAGAATATTTATCGTGTTCGGGAATATAATATAATACATTACTGGCGGATGAAATGTTTTCCGAACGGCAATAATACGAGTATTATTTATGTCCAATGAATTGGAAACGAAAAAGGAAAAAAAGTCACTCGTCGAGACTTTATGACAGGAATCAACGTACAAACTCTTACCGGCTGCTACGATTAGTGTGTACGACTAATGAAAGGACCGAAAGGAAAAAAAACACCAATGTTTTCGGCCTCGTGCCAAAATCGAAACTGCAGCCCCGAGGCTGAAAAACGAGAAGGAAATCGTTGCAATACGAAAGCGATAAAGCGAAAATCGGACGCATTCGAGCAGATTTTCTCCGTCTTTTCAAACGACAACAAAACGCGATGACGTCGAATAGATTTTTTCGAACCGAGTCGGAATCCGCCGCGGCGCGGTCCACTCGTTCGCAAAGAAACAATGATCTACGCGTGACTCGGTAACTGTTATTATTATATAATGTGACGCAGGTGGACGACTCGCAAGGGTGCCCCCGCTGCTATTTACACGATCCTCTGTTTTCGGGGCAAGCGCGGGTGTGCGTGTGTCCGTGTACCTTTACACGCATTCTACGATACGCGACAATGAGACGGCGCTCTTTCTTGTCGCGCGTCCCGCGGAGCCCCGCGCCGCACGCACACACGGTCACTCGCGACAAAAGATGTTTTCACTAATAATATAACGAAACGTCAAAACTATCCAACACGAGACCACCCGATCATCGTTTACACCCCCATGCCGCGCGCGTTTCGAATCGTCCGAGAGTCCGTAAATATTATTATTATTATTATTATTATGGTACCTGTGCCGCCGCGTCACAATACTTTATATTATACAATACACGCGCGTTATGATCCTCCACGTGTGTAGTCGACACGCTTAAATATTTTACGACGTCGCGTCGTACACACGGCGCAATAATATCGTTCCGATATTTATTTATTTTCTCTTTTTTATTTTTTTTGCTCGTTAAAAGTCTGCCGGCTCTTTTCCCGTAATCGTAGTCGACACGACAGCACGGCCGGACCAGAGCGCGTCCCGCGACACTTGAGCGCCCCCCCCCCCATCGCCCCGTTTACGTATTCCGACTGAAAAAAACCTCGTTTTGTTTTTTTAAAATTCATTTATGAGGCGGTCGACATTTGAACGGTATAAACACGACGTTATGCTTTTCAAACGAAACAATACATAATAGCATAATATACTCACGTCGTCAGACCGACAGGTAAGGGCATTTTTTCAACATTTTATCTTTTAGCCCTTTTGACTTGCGAGACGAGAGCGCTATTCGCAATGCTATATACGGTAATCGTTTTTCCGCCGGTTAGAACTAAAAGCGCGTTTCGAAAAATGTTTGAAAAATTGAAGAAAAATCCGAAAAAGCGCCGCGTAAAACGGTTTCCAAACCAATTACGAAAAGACCACTGGATCAATACACGTACGCGCGCGCGCTCGTTTCGAATTACTATGCCGAATCCGCTCTTATTTTTATAACACGTATTCTTCCCGGAACAAACGCGGTCGAGTGAGAAGTCCCGCTCGGTCGGTCGAACGGACGATTCAAAAGGAAATTATATTTTGGAAAAACTGTTTTAAAAGACCGACGGTGAAAAAAAATGATGGTCAATTTTATAGACTACACGCGCCGGGGGGGGTACGAATTCACTGTCCCGCGAACGAAACGTAATATATTAATAAATCCACCGCGTTCGGTTTCCGATCGTTCCCCGGGGGCGATTAGTAATCGCCATTATCAATGCGACGTGTAAAAAAAAAACGTCGTCCTTTTCAGGCGGCGGCGGCGGCGGCGGGGTCCTGCGCGCACGTTTGGCGGCTAAAGATCTTCGCTCGGGTCTCCCGCGCACGTAATATACGACGACCTACAAATACGGGATATCTCTGCCTGCAATACCATTTATTTCGTTTCGTTTTTATTTGTTTTTTTTTTGATAACCGACGAAACGACAACGAAAAAAACACGTCGGCTGCGGTATGCGGTCGGGCGAAATAAAGTGGCTCGAACAATAATGTCAATATAATTACGGGTCTTTAGGAGGAGCAGGAGGAGGAGAAAAAAAAACATTTTATCGTTCTACTGTCGCGGAGAAGAAGAAGAAGAAGAAGACGACCGACGCAAGACAATAGTACAATATAAGTGCGTACGTGCGTTTATATATTATTATAAATATATATATATATTTTTTATTCGATAGTAACTATACAACACGCGCGCGCGCGCGAGAGTGTGCGAGGGGTGCAGGATGCGCGTTGCGCTCCTTAACGAGCTTAATTTACGTTTCGAATTTAGGATTATTATCGTAATATATTTGTATATATATATATAAACATAATATATAGTAGGTCAGATGTGATCACGTGATCGCGTTGCATTGTATTCTAATGCACGTCTATAATTCGCTATTATTATATCGTATACTCGGTCTTTCTTTATTTTTTTTTTTTGTAATTTAATAATAACAATTTTTTTTTTTTTTTTTGCGCGCTGAACTTTGCGAGATTAACCGATTGGTTCTCGAGTGCACGCTCGTTTCTATTATATTATATGCGCATGCGAGAATAACGCACGTCGGCGGCGGCGGCGGCGGCATTAGAGTATTGCGAACGACGTTATTGTCGGAACGAATAAACAAAACTATTTTTTATAAATCTAACTCTTCCCTCGTACAGTCGCACCGTGTACAATGTGCTTGTAAATAAACGAGATGCCTAATGAAAATCATTATAATATTGTTGATCCGACCAAACGGTTAACCGGCGATTCGGAAATCTATCCGAGGAGTCAACTATAATAATTATACGAATCGTTTTTTTTTTTCCCTAGTAATCGAAATATTATTGTACGGATTTTGTTGGCAAAGGACATTATTGTGCGCGAAATAAAAGAGTCGCTTTGTAGTTATGTTAGACGGGACGCTGCTCGCGGAGATATTTCTACGCTCAGCCTACTGCTCTCGGCCTAATCGGTCGTTTTATCTGACTACGAGAAATGTGTTACATTACTACGACGAGTCGTGCACATAGAGACATACGTAATAAAACAACGTAAAACGTTTGCTAAACGCTTTAGATAAAAAAACGACGTTTTTATTTCGTAAATTTATTTCAAAACGCGTGGGTAACACGATAGTGTTAGAGTACCGACTCGAAAGTGTAAATATTTTTACGCGTAATTTCATTAAGGTGTAAATAATATGCGTACAATTGTCGTAATTAAAGCACGCGATTAATTAACTAATTAACGAATTAATTTTAAAGACGCGTTCGAGTGTTTAATATGTTTAAGCGTATTTATTTTCTTTGGCATAATGCGTTTTTAGGCGACTATATTATATGAGCGGACAGTACTGAAATATGCGTTAGAATATGCCATAAAAACATAAAAAAATAGCAGCAAAAAAAAAAAAATCGTAAATCAAAATTGTATTACCTAATATAAATTAATATATATTTTTATACATTTGTAAAAAAAAAAAAACTCAAATTTACTTTGTCTGTTGAAAATTGGAAAAAAAATTATATGTCAAGACATATTTTTTGTACGCAACAAAGTTATCCGGAAATAAGAATAAAATTCGAGGAATTCTTATTTATTAATTCAACTTAGACGAGATTTATGAAAAATGCAAAATAAGGTATTATGGTATAATGCGTATTCAATTTTTCATTTTAATAATTTTCAACGATAGCACAAAGGCTTTTAGTTTTTTAGTAGTTAAATAATTGAATAATTGCCACGGTTAATATAAAATAAAAATATATGTGTCATCAAAGTTTGATAATAAATACGAAATAACGACAGATGTACGCCGTAATCGTCTTTCAAGAGGCGGAACACGAAAGCAAGAAATTGTTATTGTTGAAATTTATGAAACCCTTTCGGACCTGACTTTTTTTTTAAGGAAAAATTTTTTTATTTTTTTTCATCCATCTTATTAAATAGGTAAAAAAATTATGTTGACAAAGTTTTAAGTAATTTCATTAATTTTTACCAAGAAAACTGGTAGGGTCTGAACAGGGCCGTATTAGGGCATACGCACTAAAGGCACTGTGCCTAGGGCCTACGAACATTTTAGGGCCTACAAAAATAAAATGTGAGGCTACGATTTTTTTGTATACGGGCAAGAAATATGCAAAATTGAAAATTGTATACAAAAAAGTTGCTAAAAGTAAATACTTAAAATATTAATAATAATTATTAAATATCTTTAGGATGTGTTAAAATTGTCATCAAATATAAAATAATTAATAAAAGTTATCATGTAAACGTTAAGATTTTTATGTTGTAAATATTTTTGATTCAAAGGCTTAACACTGAGATTCAACACTACTCCCTCTGAACCTCTCCCAAACATAAGGTTTTTTTTTATCATTTTAATACTGTACACCAGAGGACCGTAGCACAATGGGAAATAAATAGGCACTGTGCCTACTGCCTAGGGCCTACGATAGTTTTAATCCGGGCCTGGGTCCGAAAGGGTTAATCACGTTTTCAGAAATTTTACCAAAACAATTACTACTCCGACCGACAATCTTGATTTATCTAATAATTTGAAATTACTTTTGCGTGAATTTAATTTTGGGTTTACAAACGAAAACGCAAATCAGTCCCTCAGTAGAGGAGGGGTCCACATGGACCGCCGGTCGAGTGACTCCTGGTTTGAACAACAATCGCGCGTCGTTTCAGATCGGAACAGTTTCAAAACGTAAGGGGGACCACCAGTGTTTCTTTCAGACAATTTTCTCCGGGGGGGCATTTTGAAAAATCGGAGGGGCAATTATTTTACATTAAGAAAAAAAATGTTTGTAAATAACTTTAAATATGTTTTAGCAATTGTAAAGCAGCTACAAAAAAACAATGTCATCAAAAATTTAGATGACTGTCAAAAATATATAAAAACTATTTTATTCTACTTAGTCTAATTTACTTTATTAACTCAAAAATCTGATTTTCTTTACTATTCTTAAAATGTTCTCCGGGGGGGCAATGGACATTCTCCGGGGGGGGCATTGCCCCCCCGGAGAAGTGCCTGAAAGAAACACTGGGGACCACCCCGATCCCCCCCCTAACTAAACACGACGGCCCGACCGATATTTATAAAATTCGCTAGCGGACGGTCAAGATCGGACTATCGGACCCGGGAATAGGTGGCTGGAACCCATTCGGCCAGTATATGTATATACTCGCATATACATATATTATATTGTATACGCGCGCGCGCGTCGCGATAAAACCCGGGCGTCGGTGTTATATTATTATAATATTATAAACGTGACGATACGATATCGAACGGATACGCGTTACCCAAGTCTCGGGAGCCGAGACGTACACGCCACATGCGCGGCGGCGGCGGGCCCTCTCTCTATATACGGCAATCGCGCACTCTGATCCCACGGGTCGGGTGAAACTCTCGAGCTACGCGCGCGTATAAATAATAATAATATTAAATATATTATATGAAATACACGTTCGGAGCGTCGATCGTCGTCTCGCGCGCGGTGCAAAGGTCGCTCGTGAATCACGCCGTGTTGATATTGTGCTCGACGCACGCGCCCGGCAGTCGTAGTATTTATTATTATGGTTTTTCGCGCGTCCGATTCGCCCGCGGTAAAAGGTAAAACGACTTTTTTCGCCCGCACGTAATCGCACTTTATGTCGTCACGCCGCCGCCGTCGGGGAGAAGGAGAAAAATCGCCCCCGGGACGCCGAAAAGCTAGAGGTGTGTTTTTTTTTTCTCAAAATATTACGTGTCAATAGCGATGATAAACCGATAAAGGAAAACACCCGAATTTCGTAATTTATTCGAATTTCAAAATAATCTACAAAAAGCGCGTCGTAAATTGGAAATATTAACACGTGTTGTTTACACGATAATTTCGTGTTTGTTTTTTTTTTTTTTTCTTTTATCGCTATTGTTATTAAATTCCTTACGTTCCAAAACACGACTACGTTACGACACAGTCGTACGAGTTTGGGATATAATTTTTAACGGCCAGAAATAAAGGGGAGGTGTTATTTTCGCGTCGTTTTAAAACGATTATTACGAATTGTTGAAATCGTCCGCTGGAAATCGCATTTTCGCAATGCAAAATTCGTTTTATTATTATTATTATTATTTTCGCGGCATCAAAACTACAAGTAAACAAAGGCTGACGCGCTTTACACGTTCACGGGGATACCGTCGTCGTCGCCGTTCACACGTGGAATTACGCGCGCACGACGACGAGAAATCCGATTTCATTTCCCGTCCACCGAATCGCACCCTCGCACAGACCCGGAATATAAATGTTAATCCTTTCGACGCGAACCGCCGCGCACCGGATATATTACGATTGTACCGATACGCACATTGTGTGCCGTCGGTCGTACCGTATTATTAAAATGTTTGTCCGAATAAAATAACGACAATGAAATAGAACGACGCAAAACGGTCGATCGCGCGTGCACATATCGCGCCGCTTTGTACACGGCGGCGGACGTGCCCTTACATAAATTAAACGGCGACGACGTGCCGTGTTTGTTTTGCCCACACGCGATCATCTCGGCAAACGGCAGATTTCACATGCGCCGTTTGCACGTTGCGGTTCGCCAGAGCGAATGCGTTTTAATCGCCGCGCCGCCGCATTATTATAAATTCACAATGACGATATCTATATTTCATTCGATCGAAATCGACGCGCCCGAGTAGGTACGGATCTCCACTTTTAAATCAATCGATTTTAAACTCGACGCGCGTGCGTACTCGTTTTTTCGTAAGTCGGTCTTTGAGATCGAGAAAGAAAAAAAAACGGGCAAATTTACGCGATGACGATTTTTTTTTTTTGTAAAAACCAACGCGACGTCGTCGGTAGAATTGTTGTAAAAACACGTCACGCGAACGCGAGTAAAACAAAAGCTTAGCTCGTTTTATTCCGAACGATCGGTAATAAACTTTTATTTTTATCGAATTCAGTAAATAGTAATGGAAAGAAGAGAAAAAAAAAAAAAACGAGTAATAAAAACATTCACTTTGTCGAGCGTAATGCGTTATGGTGACGACGCACGGCGCGTACATAAAAATATAGTTAAATTATCGCAAAATCATTAAAAGACGGGCAAAACTGGCATTTAATTAACGCGTAGAAAGCTCACGATATACTATACTAGTTAACCCGTCATCGTTGGTACACATGTGAGCGCTAGCGTTATTCTCACAAATATTATCGAATTAATCTGATACTATAAACACCTTCGAATAACAAATCTATAAAAATTTACAAAAATAAACGATTGCGCTATTTGTCATTTCCTATCAGTTATTGTTAGACAAAGTCGAGAGAGTATCGATTAAATGAGCTAACACTGTACTACTAATACCGCGCAATAGTTTTTTCACCGCCGCCGCAGTTGAAATTACGTACACGTATTTTTATTTAATTTTTTTTTCCAATTTATCACGACAAATAAAATTAATTCGCGGTTAGAGGAAGAGACCGAAGATGCTTTTTTAGATGACTTTTTTTTCTAAATTTTCATTTACAATAAGTTTTTTTTAATTAATTTGTACTACTTTATATGAAAAAAATACATAATTTTTTTAGAACAAGATTGTAGTTTTTTATTTTTATAAATTATTAATTGTACATAAATTGTTGTACTTTTTAGTAAAGGATAAAAATATACGTATTTCACATTTTTACAGTGTAGCGATCACGTTACGAACTATATGTGTACCGACGACGGGTTAGAGGACTCGCGACAAAATCGGTCGGGTAACGAATATCAGTGGCTGCAGTCAAACGCGTTGTGCCGGGACGAAGAAAAATCAAAATAAAACAAAGAGGCAAAATCAAATGGCTAATGATTTAATCGGTTTTGAAAATCGCTCGCGTATACCTACTCGGTTGCAGTGACCGAAAAGAGTATAATAATAAATTGTCGTCGGATCGACCAAAGACCAATCTAAATAGAGTTTATAATAGAGTATTACGATGCTCATGATTTTCGCGTAAGAAAACGGTTTAAGATTTTATCGCCTATATTGTGAAAAACAATTAGATTTTTATGCGCTAAAAAGTATCAAAACATAATATGCTGTGTCGCGGGCGCGCGCAGCATCGAATACGCGATATTTCGAATTTTTAAATGGGTTATAAATAATGAAAATTCGAAAAATAAAATGAATTACAATGGCGTACAAATAATTGGATAGACACCGTACTACCGTCGTCGTGTGCGCGTTTCAACATTCGTAAATAATAATAGCCGATTTTAGTCGCGAATTTGGACTATATTATATTTTAGACATTAGAGCAATTAAAAATTCGCGATTTCAAAGAGAACAAGTCATATCCCTCGGGATAAACGAAATCGCGCTCTATCGAAATCAAAACGAAAAGTCGAGTAAATTTCTAAAGCGGTAATTATATTGTCAAAGAAATCCAAAGATTTTTGAAATACGGCGGCGGCGGCGGCGGCGGCGGCGTTGCGTGCCAGCCAACAAGTCGCTCAGATAGTGAACTCGTGCGTACGTATACGGCGCGGATGCGAAGAAAACCAATTAAAACTACGCGTATAATATGACTACACCTGTGTGCAAGAATAGAGACTTTTTTAATTACAACAATCAATCAACGTTCGTTTAACACGTTCGCGATATAACGATTCACTGTGCGAGACGCGGGGCGAGAGAAAAAAAAAAACAAACAAAATAAAGTCCGAATAACGCGCGACGACGTAATAAATTGCCGCAGAGTCTCACTGCAGACGAGCGATTAATAATTATTGCAATCTGTTTGCGTCCGAATTTAATTGAATCCTTGCGCGAGTGTTATCGAAAATATATTTACGACGCGTAGTTATTATTATAGCTCCGCACGGTTATAAAAAAAATTATTAATACGCTACGCGCAAAACGGTCAGATGATTATTCGAACGATATTTTTATTACTTTCTTTTTTTTTTCTGAACGCGCGCACGCACGTCTTTTATACCCTCCAACTACCCTCGTTTTTACGTCGCCTAATTCCGACTTGGCGTGTTGTTTTATCCAATACGAATCCACCCCGCGGGCCGTATTATTTTCCTTTCGAGTAAAATACTTATCCGATAATAATACGCAATACACGGTACACGTTAGTTATATATTATACATATGTATATCGCGCGCGATCGATCCACGTGCCCTCCCACGCACGACCGAGAAAAACAGTATTATTCCGACGACGCGAGGTCGTATAGCGTACGACATATCGTTTCTCAACCTTTTTAGCGACCCATTAGCGCAGAGCACAAATGGTTCGAAAAAAAAACCTCCGGAAATAAATGAATCCTAGACACATTTTTAATCGGACGAGCGAGTTAACGGCGTGTGCCTATTTTATGACTTGTTTTTACTGGTAATTAGGTACTATATAATATGTGGTCATAGATAAATAATTAATAATAATAATAATAAAGTGTTTTTTGATTTAATTCGATCGATTAACGGGATATATTTTGACGATGTTTACGGATTATCTACGGCGACGATGAAAAAAAATTGGAAAATTTTAATTAAATTGGGTACCTGTCGATAGCAGATCCGTTCGAATGTTATACGTTTCCGGTGCAAAAATGACGATTTTTTTAAAGGGGCGGCGAAAATACGATATTTCAAAAGGGGTGGCCCCTACCCCTACGGCCCACACTATACCTATCAGTAAATAAAAATAAAAACTGTACTACTTACACGGCCTGTCGTCGGCGGGGCTTGCTGCTGTTGAGGGGTTCCCGGCGTTCTCGGGTATTGAGGCTTGTGCAGTAAGTCGACGAGATGAAATAATAACGGACGACGCGATATTATCGCGGAGAAAAAACAATGAAAACCGAAACGTTAAAACCGAGGAGAACAATCCGGACCGCGGTCGACACTAAACTGAGCGCCGTCGTTCGGGCGCTGTACTTTCGGTATTGTTTTGGATTGCGTGCGCAACTCGATAGTCATTGGCCGGGAGGCGCGCGAGCGGCTCAGCTGTCACTGGCCCCGTCGTCGTGTGTTTCGAAACTTTCGCTCGTTCCGATTTCACGTAAACACACGTCTAAACATCAGCTGTTTAGCCATTGTTACATAATAGTCCAGTCATTAAACGATTTTTTGAGGAATTAAATCGGAAAGTTTTGAAACTTTGCAAAAAGTTTGGTTATAGGCTCCTGATTAACCAAAAAAAAGTCGCCATCCCTCGGAGGTCCGGAAGTGTCCGCCATCTTGGATTTTATGTGCGATTTTTCAGTTTTTTAAAATTATCTTTGGAAATACTAAGTTTATTTCAAAAATACCTCTATGCAAAAATGTAGCTGACAAAATTTTAAACAAATATGGTTTTATTATTTTTTTTGTAGCTTGAATAGATTAAGAGCAAAATTTAACCAAGTGTTATCATATTAGACGCGGCGCGTATTAATACTATACACGTATTTACATAGGCTGCGCGTAGGCGGCGCGCCGCATTCGTGTCCACTAGAAACGCAATATTTACGTTTTTTATACATATTACAGGTAAACGCTATTATTGATATACGTTTATATATTATAAATAATTTAAATATTATAACCATATGTATTATTTAGTAAAATATAAATATTATTTTATAACATTATGTAAGTACATTGATAATTTTACAAAAAATGTATTTTAGAAAAAATTAAATGTGCAAAAATGAATTATGTAATGTATTATAAATTATAATATGTATAATGAATTAGAATAATAATATTAATTGTAAAAAAAAATGTAAATAAAGCAAATGTTGTGATGATTCTGTAAAATATTCAATGTACTTACATAATGTTATAAAATAATATTTATATTTTACTAAATAATACATATGGTTATAATATTTAAATTATTTATAATATATAAACGTATATCAATAATAGCGTTTACCTGTAATATGTATAAAAAACGTAAATATTGCGTTTCTAGTGGACACGATTGCGGCGCGCCGCCCATGTAAATACGTGTATAGTATTAATACGCGCCGCGTCTAATATGATAACACTTGGTTAAATTTTGCTTTTAATCTATTCAAGCTACAAAAAAAATAATAAAACCATATTTGTTTAAAATTTTGTTAGCTACATTTTTGCTTAGAGATATTTTTGAAATAAACTTAGTATTTCCAAAGATAATTTTAAAAAACTGAAAAATCGCACATAAAATCAAAGATGGCGGACACTTCCGGACCTCGGAGGGATGGCGACTTTTTTTTGGTTAATCAGGAGCCTATAACCAAACTTTTTGCAAAGTTTCAAAACTTTCCGATTTAATTCCTCAAAACATCAATTTTAGAGCTTAAATGACTGGACTATAATATTATATGTATATAATATAGTGACGTACTTGCAGGGGAGGGGAGGGTTGTGTTCGACCCCTCCCCAGGGCCGACAAAAAAAAATATTAGGCCGTGACAGTTATATATAAATAGGTAGTTTTTGTATTGATTTTCAATCCCCCGAGGGCGAATTTGAACGCTCGCCGCTGTGGTATATCCGTAACGAACTATCTCGCATCGTTGAAATCAGATACCTATATTATACCATAATATAACGTTTCCTTGGGCAAAAAACACGATTTTATTTGACAAAAACGCGATTTTGCCGCCTCGCGAATAAAGGCGAGGTAGCTTTTGTCCCATTGCCAGTTCTGGCGAACTTCAAATTTCCGACGGAAATAATTTTACCGATAACCGACCATAAGCTATGCGTTTTACGTAATACGTCATGGGCACGCGCATTGTTTTAAATTGGAAAAAAGTCGAATCTATCGCAGACGGTCTGTTTACGTATACCTACCCAAATCTACTCGCCTTTCAAATTTCACGTGGGCCTTGGCCGCGCCACTGGTTCGTT
The DNA here is from genome assembly GCA_948098885.1 of Drepanosiphum platanoidis. Classification (NCBI taxonomy): domain Eukaryota; kingdom Metazoa; phylum Arthropoda; class Insecta; order Hemiptera; family Aphididae; genus Drepanosiphum; species Drepanosiphum platanoidis. The sequence goes on from OX402542.1 coordinate 2,912,283, forward strand.
CGAGACACTGCGTATCGTAATTATTATTCGAAAAAACGGATTGGAATTCGAAATTCGAGTTTTTTTCCCCCTCGTCGCTCTGATCCGACGGTAACACACACACACACACAGGAAATGGGCGGTGGAGCGCACTACTACTTCAAAGGTAAGTCATACTTTGGTAACGTATCAGTCTCAGGTCCTATAATAACATCACGCGAGACGTTTCAAGATGGTATTATATTATATGTACTCGCGTTCAACGCCGCCGCCGCCGCCGCCGCGCCGAGGGGGCGAGGTCAGGGATCATATACGAGGTTCCCTTTGTATATTTTTCTCTCCTCGCGTAACCTGCAATTAGAGCCGTCGCTACTTACGAGTTATTACGTGCCGTAATGTGTTATACCTACTGAGTAAAACCGAGACGAGAAAATGGAAACTGTACGATTTTTCATTCGCGGTCCGAGCGCAGCGACTCGACGTATTTTGAACGTTTTGAATTTGATATTTTCACGACAAAAAAACGCCCCCGTCGTCCAATTACTATAATATCAATAATGTTTTGTGAACGATAAAAGTTATAAAATTATGAATTACAACGACTGAACGGATTAATAACTATTTTGAATTTTAAACGATTGTTTTACTAAAACCATTACGGAAGAAAAAGCTAAAGTTATTTACGTTCGCCACGAGATTTATCATTCGCCGTGTGTCGGTCGCGTTACCTCGTATAAAGTATAGGTGTGCAATTTGTTTCGTAGTTTTCTCTCCAAACTACGTAAAACAAACGCGTCCAACGGGGGCGGCGCCCGTTATAACGATCGACGAAAACAATAAAAACGTCCCGAGCGGAGATGAAAATAATTATGTAAAACGCGTGTTAATAACGGACGAAAATAAACGAACAAAACGAAACGTTATCGGACGGACGTCTGGCCACATCGTATCCGGCGAGTACGACACACGGCGAGTTATAGAAACGTAATTACATTCGCGCGAGTAAAAACCAATAAAGTTCCGTTGTTATTGAGTTGTTTATCGTCGTGCCGTTAAGACGCATAGACGTGAATATAATATGCTCGCCGCGACCGCGTGTAAATAATAATAATAAACGCGAAATATTATACACTCTACGAATCGACGGATATTTTTTTTTAATATCTAAATCCGTAAGAGGAAAATAATAATATAATATAGTCTAGTCGGCGCGGCGCGGCGCGGCGTAAGAAATATGTTAATGTTTTGTTTGACCACCAATAGGCATAGATTATTTAAATATCCAATGAGAGATATTATAACGAGGCGGCGTACCCACATATAATATAAACATGTGATAAATTATCTATCTTTAGAACATAAATCATTAAAAAAAACAACACGCGCGCGCGCGCGCGCGCGTAACATAAACTACGTATACATAATATTATAATGTATACCTGGTCGAGAGGAGTTTATAATAATATATCCTACCCGCGGTACGTATTATTATTATATGCGCCCAGCGAAATAACACCGATTTCAAAACCGTATAATAACGTGGCACCGGCGCGGATAATTTAAACGTAAAACGTTTATTAAAATATTATAACGGTGGAATGCGGCGAGACTCTAGCGCGCGCGCGCGTATCGATGAGTTAATTTGCGCCATCGCGATCGGATCTCGCATACGAGTTTTATAATATATATTTTTCCGACGTCGCGTATTATTATTATTACGCGGGCGGCTAAACGTAAAAAAAACCGCGTCGTCGACCACTTCGATCCGTTCGATTTGAGATCTGATCTCGCGGTCGGCAGTCGTCGATAACGCGTCGTTTTTTTAATAGATTAACGCGAAATTTATATAAGACGTTCGCGGCAGACAAATATTTCAACCGCTGCAGGACTACATTACATCCTGTTCTCTCCATCTCCATTCTCTCTCTTTGGAAAAAAAAAAGTCTCTGGACGATTTGACATAATAGTCCGCGAGAGACTATCTGTATGTATAGAAATCACAAGTACCCATCGATTCGCGCTGATCGGACCGACGACGATGTACGTGACGTACTGGCGTCTGTTTCACGGAAATCGTGAAATCGACATTCTCAGGTGAGGAGTACTACTACTACTACTACTACTACCCAAGTATAATATGTATTGTCGAGAGAGTCGTTAGCTCGCGAAGCGACGATGAAAAAAAATCGTACTAAAACCTAAATGAATCACCGTGAAATAAATGCGCGCGTAGGTTCGTCGCTTCGAATTGAAATGGGAAAAAAACGAGACCAAGGTTAACAAACGGACCTGTATAATATACGCGTATGATAATATTAGTCGTGTACGTTATATAAAAACACTGTTATCGAAATGATTAATGGTATCGCCGATAACTCATATTATGTTTGTCGTAAACGTGAAACTATATTGTCTCGTACGAAACGGAAATATAGTGGACGAAGAGAACAAAAACTAATCGAGTTTTTCAGGAGTGCTTTTTTTTTCTAAATCCGTTTCCGGTTTTTCGTCCGGAAAACGATAATATGGAACGTAATCGCGAATTGAAATCGGACACGGTAAATGACTGTTTACGACGAATTTTAAGGGACCGAGACGTTTGTCTCGTTATAGAGATCGAAATCATTAAACTCTAAACGCGCGCGTGTATTTCGTTATTATTATCATATTTATATATTATATAATGCGAGTATTATATTATGTATATTTAATACAATTATTAAACTGCATTATTGTTATCGGGTTGAACGCGATAACACGTCAGTTTTATTTATTAAACGTAAAATATCGTTTCGTTATTGCACAGCGAGTGACTAATGCGTGCTATAGAGAATGAATTTACGCGTGGGCTACGAAGCAGCCATTATTATTATGACGTAACGATTTTACACTGTATTTTACGTGTCAGCTCGGTCGACTATAGGCCCTGGGCTTTTTCGGACGGCCGCCGATGCCGACGAGCTAAACTGGAAAGGCCTTCAGGTTAGGTATTCAAAACACGAGTGCACGAAAATATGAGTCGGAGCGATTTTAACGCGCGTACGCGCAAATAAAAACCCACAAAATTACTGTAATCGGAAAAATTATATCGATGGAATCGCTATTTTTTAGCAAACAAAAATTCTAAATAAATTTCAATTTGAGATTAAAAAACAACAACAAAATGTTACGATTAAAATATTATTATACGAGACCGTTTGTCCGAGTGAGTTTTGAATAAAAATTGACCAGTTATTTTTACTATAATTATTATTGGTTATTTTCACTTTAATTCGTAGTAAAAAAAAAAAAACAACAATAAAATCGAGTAAGAAAAAAATTTTCAAAGATTTCTAATTGAAATTCAATAATAATAAAAAAAAAAAAAAACCTATTGAAAATAATGTTTCTTTTGGATTTATCGTCTTCGATTATTGTATAATAGCATATAATTATTAACAATCATGTTATCATTATTATAATGAAATATGCGACAAAACGAATGACTAATATTATTACAAGGAGGGCCTTTCTCCTGCGTACGTACACACACACACACACTACTCCCCCTGGTCGCGATGACATTAAATCCTTCTCGTCGTGTGCCGTATTTTAAATTCGAACAACGGTAAATAGAAAATCGCATACTAATCACAGTACTTGGGCGATATTATATGAAAATATAAAACTCGGAATTAATTGGCGCCCGCGGTGCGCGCGTATCGATTTATTTTGAGTTATATAGGCGGGCGATTGGAAAATCGTAAATCGATTTACAATATTATCACTGGGGCAAATCGAATTACGCGCGCGCCTATGATATCCGCAAAAATAATAGCCGCTCGTTAAATACCTCGCTAATAAACAAACGGCGGTAATAATAATGATTATTAGATAATCATTACAGTCCGCGGTCGCGACGACGACGGGGCGCGTAAACACGGCGGTAATGAGAACGACGACGTACCTATATTTATACGTCGTATCGCCCCATATGATATATACGCGCGTGTATATTTTATAGCTAATAACAATCACGTCGGAATTATTGTTATTGCTCGGATACATGAAGGACGTAAATCGCGTACAATTAAAACCGTCGTCTGCGTATAGAACGTTCACATGCCGTCGTCGTCGTAACGAGCAACCCATATCGTCGGCCGTATTATCCCGAGCGTATTGTATCTGAAAACCGGAACACACGATAAATCATTACGATATTGCTGCGTTTCGAACAGTTTTTTAGCGTAACCTTTTTTTCTGAAGAAAGTACCTACCATCTCAATGAAATGCGCGTTCGATTTTCGTAGGTTCGAACGTTCGGCCTGAGAAATTGGCGTTTCGTTTAATGCCGATTTAAAATTCTTTGTGGACGCGTTTGTTGTCGAGTACACAATAGACGGACGCTCGAGTCATTTTATAGGGGTCGAAAAGGGCCCCCTCACACACACGCGCGCGCGCGATAAGAATCATTTATTCGTGTGATGGTATCAGATTTTTCTGCCGTGTAAAAAAAAGGTAAAAAAAGGTAAGAGAAAAAACCACGAATCCCTCGGTATCGTAAACACGGCGTTCGTTTGACGATTCGACGAGGACCCGCCGGCCGCGGCGCGTGAGAGTGAGTACCTCTGCGCGTCGTTTAATATCTGATATACACGGACGCGTGTACGGTCGTAAACCGTCACTATCGCGGCGACAATCGACAATGTTTTCCTACAAAACGTTTAGGGCACAATATAATACGCCTCTTCGTGACGCGCTTCGTAACAATGGGATTTTTCACATTCGCAGCTCGCCCGCGGCGGACACTCGTTTTACGACCCGACGGCGTTTTCGGCGGTAAAGGGTACGGGGGGGGGGGACGAGCGTTGTGAATAAATCATTTCGCCAGAGACGTAAACGGTTGTCGCGGTAGGTCGAAAACATGTACGCACACACACCTGTGTACCCGCCCGAAGAAAAAGTATAAAAAAAAAAAAAAAAAAACTACCTGCTCCTCGGCGACGCATTTTTTTCTTCTTTTCGTTAGGACCCGACAGGACGCGTCGAGCGGGCGTACTTTATGTTACGCGTCCGAGACAGATTGTGGAAGGTTCGGCGACGACGCGGGGAAAACGAACCGGTCGAAAACCCCGTTTTCCCGATAATTTATGTTGGCCCGCGGACATTACAAGAGTCCTCTTGCTTTGCGTTCGCGGCCGGAGATTTTGTGTACGAGGCCGAAATTTATTGTCTTCGACCACGGGCGGCCCCGCGCGTATCGCGCCGTTGGAAATCTACAAAACCCTAAACCGGGATCGGCGCTTTATCGCCCGGCGAATCCCGTACGCGGATAGTCGGGCGAACACGGTATATGACCTTATAATATGATATGCGTGCGATTAGTGTCTGTGAGAAAGAAAAAGAAAAAAGAAAAAAACGCAAACCCTATGTTTGACGTAAAAAGAGAACATCAAATGTCGTGCACACCGCAGGACGCCGCGCCGCCTCGTTTTACCCTCTGTATATTATTCGAGTTTATTGTTCCGTTCAAAAGAAAACATCGAATCCGCGGCTGTTTCGAGGCGTAGAGGACTTTTCACGGGGTCGGTGTTATTTAAATTTCATTTCAAAACCAAAAAAAAAATTAAAAAATTAATCAAATATATAATGCACCGCCGAGTTTACGCGAAATCTCGTCGAGAAAATAATACATACGCCGACACGGTTGAATGTACTCGCGTACAACACCCCGTATCGATTTGAAAAAATACGTCGAGGGCAGTGAGCAGCGAGCAGTTATTTCACGCGCTCATCATCAATTATATATACAATACGTTCGACGCTCCCCATCGCGTCGACGCGTGTTTTGTGGTGCGCCTATACGTCGTCGGTAATGACTGGTTCGTTCTTGTTTAGTCATCCGAGGAGAAGGAAAGCATTTTGAGAAACTCGCCGCGAGTGTCGGTGATCCTCCACTCCTGCCCGCCGTCAAAGCTCGCAGATTTTTACTCTCGATCCTAATGGTTCGACTTACGAAATAGGGTTTTTGTCGTTTTTTCATTTTTTTTTTTGCCCCGTGCGACTCGTTTTGATTCCTACGGACGTAACGCTATTTATTTATGAATTACGCCCCGAAAAGTACAGTTTATAAAATATAGAATAACGATAAAAATACAATTGAAATATTAGCAAAAAAAGGCACAATACAATATACAATTTACGGGGAAAAAGTCCAACTACTACTAATATGCGTACCACGTTTCTGACATTTTTCACAAAATGTTAAAATCGAGCGATTGAGTCGCGATAAATGTAACGAAAGTATTATTTTCATGTGAAAATGTTAAAGAAATGTTTTCCCTTAGTTTCACTAATGATCGCCGTCGTCGTCGTCGTCGTCGTCGTCGTCGTCCTGTACTACGAGTACTACACCGGTCGATAATACGAACGCCCGTTCGTCGGAATGAGTTATTATTGGCGAGAACGTGTTTTTTCTCCGAGGTCTCGCCGCCGCCCTCGGGGCAATTAATCTAATCCCGAAAAGAAGAGAGAAGAAGAAGAAAAGAAAAAAACGATTAATAAAAAGTAAACACGCGCGTTATTATCGTCTGTGTTGACGGGTGGACCGCAATTCGACCGCCCGCAACAATGGTCCTCGGTCGTATCGATTTTCTCGCCGCCATCCGAAACCCCCTGCAGATTTCATGTTTAACGAGCGGTAGAGCCAAGTAAATTAATCGTAAACACGAAACATGACGTTTGTGTGTAATCTCTCGCGGTATCCCCCCCCGACGTTCGCGGCGCTCGTTGTAGCCACCACCTACCCCGATATCAGGCAGCACTCCGGTGTTTACTTCGCGACACGTCGAAAACATCAGCAAATCGATCGCGCGAAAGATAATAATCGTGACGCACTGGGTGTTTTGCTTTTATCCAACGTCGGTGTCGTCGGCGAGCGCGAAATTTTAATCTAGTTTAATTTTTACGACCAATTTTCGATTGTTATTAATCCGACGACTTTGATGTTCTCCGTTTTATTGTAGTAATTTAGTATTTTTTTTTATTATTTTTACAAGACGCGGAGATAATAAATCGGTAAAAACTTGAAACGTCGCGATGAGCTTTGAGGAGAATAGATTCACCGGGTTTTAATAATTAATAATTCGTTTCCATAATATTAGACGCGAAACGGTGTTTGCAACAAAACAACACTGTATAGTGTCCATCAGAAACGGATAAATCGCGACGTTTTAATTCCTACGTTTAACTCGCTTGAAAATAAAATAACCTTAGGTTTTGTCATTTATTTGTTTAATATAACGCCCACTAAGAGTACTAAAATCAAGTCCGACCATTTTTAAATAAAATCAATAATAATTGTAATTACTTGGTATAATAATAATATATTTTATATGAAACTCGGAAATTGTCTACAAAGTTCTTCCATATACATTGATCTCACTAACGAATTTCGATTTGATTATTATGATAATTTGTCATAACCGAGGGTTTCCAAACTCATTGAACACCCTGTATACTATACAGTCAAGATTTTCAAACCAAAAATGTAATTGAATTTTGGTGTACATTGACGCAGAGGCTTATCCTCGCGAGCTGTATCCAGGGCAATGCAATTTTTGATTCCATTCGCCTCTACATATCTCTGCGAGTCTGGTTTTTCTTCAATGATCACAATCAAAACAAAATCACGAAACCGAATGGACATCAAAGATGATATGCGTGTTGCCCTGTCCAATACAGTCCCAGATTTCAAGAAAATAATTCTATCAAAACAACAACAAACCTCACACTAAAGTCTAATGTCAGTAACTATGTACGTATGTAACGTAAAGTTTTCGTATTATCATTAAAAACTATTAAAATGAAAAACTAAATTGTTTTTTTAGGCAGGGGGGTCCGTGGTTATACCTTTTACTTGAAAGGGGTCCATGATACAAAAAAGGTTATGAACCTATGCTGTATAGTCTGTATAGTTCTACTATATTTTAATATCAAACACATCGGAAAAATCGACCGTAAGCAAAGACGATTTTTTTATCTCACCAAAATCAATACGATTGATTAAACGACTATATTATAGATCAGGGGTGGCCACAACGAGGCTCGCGAGCCACACGCGGCCGCTTGAACCAAATCTAGACTAAAATTAATAAATATAAAATTCTGTTAGAATCGTTAGAAACGTTAGATAGTGTTTTTATCGTCACAGTCGTCGTTATTAGGTTTGGATTGGCACTTAATTTGATTTCAAATGAAAAATGTGTATTCATTGTATAAACATCGCTTTACAACGTGGCTCGCCTCGAATTAGCTTTATAAATTTGCGGCTCTCAATGTTAAGGTTAGTGGGCCACCCCTGTTATAGATATTGTGGGTGATCGGATCGACAACAAAAGTTGGGTTTTTTAATTCACAAACAAACACGAACGGTCGTGAACAATAGGCGTTATTGTTTCGTCTGTGATTATTAATTTTACCGGTGATTTATGTCGCGCGCGCGTGTGTGTGTATAAAGAAAGGTATGTTATATCTATATTTTCCACTGCAGCGCACACGAACGTACCCGTGTATCTGATCCAGCCGCGTTCGAACGCTGTTCGTATCGTCGTTAGTCTATGTACCTACCTACTGACATGCGCGCATTTACCTATAACCACCGGCAGACACCGTACAGAAAAACACGCATAAATTGTTTATATAGTTGCGTTTTACTCGTTATTTATTACCATTATTACGTTTATATAGTATAATTAAACGGTTTTTTTTTTTCTTCTCCGTTTATTGTGGAATTAATGGAATTGAACATAATCGCATACACTCGGCGCACATAATATACTCATACTATATATTATATTATAATTGACTCGTAGTAAATATAGTACCTACCTACGTCGATGATATTATTATATTATAGTTAAGGACGACGTGACGATTATTTTTCAAAGTTTATACGCGCGCGCGTGTGTGTGCGTGTGTCGCACGTTATGACAATACTAGGAAATTCGAAATTGATTGCGACACGTACGCACAGTCGTACTTTAATTTATCGAATTGACGTGTATATATATGGCTGCTGTACACGGTTTTGTTATATTATATTATAGCGTGACAAAAAGAGTCGCACGGCGCGTACGCGCGCACGCACTCGCCGCGCCGCGCCGCCGTTGACGTCCGACCGATAATTTCTGGTTTGTTTTTTTTTTTTTTTTTCACAGACGCGTTTGTTCGGCCCATAGAAGATTAAGAAAATAAAATAAATATATTTTTATGTATACTATATAGCCGCGCGCGTGTGTGTGTATACCTCTACGCGTAGCAGAAGCGACGTGCGGTAAAAAAGAAAAAAAAAAGAAAGAAAATAGCACTGTTGTTGTTTTGTTTTTTAAGTTTTTTTTTTTTTTTTTATGGACGACGTATATATATACGTATATACATATATACATTGTATATTATATACTCTTATACCCGTGTAGTCGTCTGACCGAGATTAAGAGGCAGGCAGGTTTATAACGAGGTTCACATAATGTGTTGGACGCCATTTTGATTAGCGGTGGCATGTTGTTTATTTCAAAGAGCGAGTTCATAAAATGAGTTGTTCAGAGTTATCGCCTACGGCGGAGAACCAGTCGGCGGCGGAGAGGCCTCCTAATCATCGATCTAGAACGCTATATATTATATTTATATATTACGTTCCAGGGATAAAGGACCGAGAAGAAAGAGAACACGAATAAAGCACGTATCATATCTTCATATACGCCACTCGGCTCGAACGTGTATTATGATTGTCGTATTTTTATTTTTTTTTTTTAATTGTGCGTCTATCTATATGCCCCGTCCGCCGTTTGAGAAACCCCTATAATTTACATAAATCAGAAATCGAACGATTCGAAAACCACGGCCGGACGACGACGAAAAGAAAGAAAAAAAAATAATAATAATAATAATAATAGTAAATAAATAACTGGCGCGCGTTTATGCTCGAAAAACCTATTGATATTATATATTCTATAATGACGTTATTGTTTGACGATGATAAACTCGTAAAGAGTAGATTTTTATCGACGCGCCTATTGTGTTTTCCGTCGGATAATAAACGGAATATTTATCATAATTATATACATATACAACGTATTTATAACATGGGTAGGATTGTGTGCGGAGAGCGTGTAATTTTTAATACGCCGAAAAACAATAAAAAAAAAAAAAAAAATCCGACCGATACGAAAACCAGCTCGTGTGTTTTATCCCACTGAAAATCACTTACGTACGACGAAATATTTTTCCACGCGAGTTTTGAAAAAAATATAATATATAATATATAATAATGTATATATAATTATCGGCATTTTTGACGTCGTGTGTTCCGAACCGCGCGTTGGAGGCACGCTCGTCGGGCGCGTACCAACGCGCGCACTAATAAAACAACGAAACGTACTTTCTTAATCGGCCGACGACGATAATAGTACGATAATACGCGGTGGAAATACAACTTAATTTATGTTAAATACGTCGGAGTTGAACGCAATAATAATAATAATATATCGATTTAATATCGTTCCGAGCGTGTGGTATATTAAACGACGGCGTTACGCAAACGACCATCACATATTTTTCAAACATGCGCTTGCACAATATCCATACGGGGTTGCAGTGCGAATGCGTTTCGCACACTGCAACCGCAAAGGCTAACGCGCTGTAAAAACGCGTTCAAAATCACTAAAAAAGTTATTGAAAAGTTATGACGACCGGCGTCGGGTTACCCTACAGTCGAATTTTTTAGTTTGCATTCTTTTAGAAATCAGATTTTAGAAGAACTATTTCCGAATGTTATAGCATCGCTTAGAGAACTAAAACGTATTTAAGATCTACTATTGGCGAAAATCGGTTGAATAATATGATATTTGACTATTGTGTTCGATTTAAAATAATAAAGAATAATATTGAACAATATAACAATGTATTATTTCTCGTATATGTATTTTGTTTGAAAACGAAACTGGGGCGAATTACTCGATCCGCCACTGATGACGACGACGCGCGAGAAATTCGATAAAAATTCAAGACGTATTAGTAGTTCCGTAAAATGCGTATTTCTATCGATTTCACACGGACGACGCGCGACGTGCGACGATAATATTTGATCGTTAAAAAACTCCGCGTTTTTTTTTTTTTTATCTATCTGGACGGAAGCGGCGGCGGCGGCGTGCTCGAGAGAATGAGCGAGATTTATCATTTTTTTTTTATGTTCTACCGGCACAATTACTACTACCCGTATAGAGGAGGAGCCGTTTTAATTAAAACGGTTAACGATCCGTGACTCGGATACCTTAATGCATAACGCTCAAATAGATTAGGGGAACAGTTCGAATTGTACATTGTATATTATATACGCACCGGACGCGTCACCTGCAGCAGTATGCGTATGTTGCGCAGTGGCTTCGGGATCGCGACGAGCGGAGCAGCAACGACTGTGTGTGTGTATTGTTATTTTTTATTCCTCGAGTAAATGTTTGTATTTTTTTTGTTTGGCATTTTTGGTTTTATCGGCCCGGCGAGCGAGGACGCGTCGCGGTGTGTATAAATCATACACAAAGGTATTTTATATAACATTTCGGGCCGACGCGCGACGGATACCAAACCGAAGACTATAGTAATTTTACTTGTACTAAAGACGATTTTTATTTACAAACGCGAAAACTTAGTTTTAGTCTACTAGTATAAGTGTAATAGTTATAGTGACTATTGTAATACATCGTTCTACATATTTTTCAATTCCTTTCCATAGGACGTCATATAATAAACCATTAGATCGAATTGCTCGTGAATTGTAATGATATTATAATAAATATTGATTTTTTTTCTATAATAATACGTATATATATATTATGTATAATTTTTGTTTAATTTTGTAACTATATTTATGACACTTTTGTACTATTGTTTATAATATTCTACTCTAAACTGTAGGTACTCTTGCCCTCCGGGGCGTTATTATTAAATAAAAATAAGTTTTTCGCGATTGATTTTTTTTTTTTAATTTATGTACATTTATTCGTATATTATATAACGTTGCAAGTACTATTTATTATTAAAAAATGTATATTATTATTAGTATTGGTTACAAATATTATTATCATCAAGTATTCTAGGTGAACAAAGAATTTTAATACGAAAAGGTATTGCGACCACTGTATGTAAAGGAGTGGTATTTATCATTTTATTTTTTAAACTTACATCTGTTATTTTGACATCTTGTTGATGATTGTCCAATATTAATGTCAATAAAATGCATTTAATACTATGTTTTTTATAATAATACTTTAATATACTTTTCTTCATTTTTTTTTTTTTTAATACTTTTATTATTTATTACCTAAACGTTATTTGGCTCTTCGTGCCTAGGTCATTTTGCATTTGCATAGAATACCTATGCATCATATTATGAAATTACACGATATCATACACATTGCTATTATATAAACGTATATAAATTTTTATATATTATATATTATGCTCGATCGAGTTCCAACCGAAAATGTAATGCAAGGCTAACCACGTGTCAATTTTAGTACTAAAATACATTGTAATGATCATAAAAATAGTACCATAAATCAGTAAATTCGACCGAGTGGGTTAAAAGAAGTAAAATGTAAAACGGCTAGGTATTACAAACGACGACGATATTTTTATTATTACGATTATTATTATTTTTGTTTTTTTCCAACGGTAAAATTTGCAATTTTTATTCCCGAAACCAGATTTGCGAAAACAAGCCGAAAAATCAAACATTCGCGATATCATACGTTATCGAAAGCAAGTGTGAGCATTTTTTTTTTTTTTTTTCTGTCGTCGTTAAAAGCGATTTGTAATTCCAATTGTTTTTTAGAACGTATAAAATAATTCTTCCGTCGACTGGAATTATATATTTATTTTTAAATAATTTATTAATTCAACGAGAATATTATTCCGACCTTGGCTCGGGATCGGTTCCAGACTCGATGATTTATCATCGTGGCTTTCGAACGACACAAATAATACGACCGACACTTCTTTAACCGCGCGCGTGATATAATACGTGTAACCGAACAACGTTTTGTTGACATGACACGACCGCTCACTGTAAGACCGTACGCTAAGGATATACGTATAATACGTATTATACGCGTACACTGCCGCGGAGTGTTGAAGTTTACGTTTTTTCCAAAGCCCGGACCGGTGAAATACTATTTTATAAAACGTTTCGAAACAACGATGTCTAATCGGTTAGGTGAGCGATGCTCGATTCACTGTTACGTACAGAAGAATAATAATTGTGCGACACTGGGCCGTTGAAAATGTATTCGTCGCGCGAGGGGTTCGAAACAACACGTTTGCGATTTCGACGGTCGTATACGTGACTCATTCCGATTGATTAATTTCGCGTCGGCTAAAATATCCTAACTTATGCAATACTAGGCAATACATAAATTGGCGAACGAATAAATAGAAAACACAGACGACTGTGTATGTAAAATATGGTCGAGTGTGTTAAATATTTATTTAACGATCGCGTAATATTCATCGAAATCGTAAAAACATATTATTTTGTCAGATATTAACATAATATTAGCCAACTTGATTTTATATATCTTCAAACACAAATTCGCACTTAAACGACGGAAAATAATATAAAAAGGAGCGTTTTACGTTCGATTTTCCAAAATTAAAACAATCCCGGAGTAAACACGACTACTCGCACCTCGTTTCGACTAAACCGGAAAACGTTGCTAATAATTTGATTTTCGGTTTTTTTTTTTTTTTTTCATTCGTTTTTTTATTCTCTAAGGAAAACAGTCGGTCGTCGTCGACGTAAAGATTTTATTCACACCGGGTTTTTTTTACTGCGTAGGAAAAATAAAAATTATCGTTTTCGTTTTAAACGTAACCTTCGCGCTGAAAATATATTTTCGAAACTTGGTCTACGGACACAATGGAAATATCGCGCGGTGTACCGGTTATGCGTGCGTACAAAAGACGCGAGTTTTACGCTATGAAGTATTATCATCTCCGAAACGCCATTACATAAAATAGTCGAATAAACTTTAATTGTCCGGCGTTCGAGCACGAACATAAAAAAATAAAAAAAAAATAAAAAAATAAACCTCACGCTGTGAAATCAACCGAAATTGATGTGGCTCTTTTATTTTAAAATAAAATCATATCTATCGCCCAGAGGACCTTGGAGGGAAAATTCTTATTAAAACCGTCCGGAGCCAATAAAATTCCCGATAAAAATACAAACGTTTCATTGAGCGTCGTCGTCGTCGTCGTCGTGTGTTTACGACGACGATTTTAGTGCCGATTTGAAATGCTGTTTTTTGTGTTTTTTTTTTTTTTTTTTGTTCGACCGACCAATAAAAAATTACTCGACCGGTGTTAGTTATTTATCTTACCCGCGTTTTCCCATTTAAATCGTGCGCATTAACCTACGGATTTATTTTATATCGATTTTTTTTTTATTTATTCATATAAGGTATTTATACTGTTATAAATTATTTAGGTAGCATTGGCAGTGCTAATCGAACGCGGAAAGCATAAAATAATAAATATAATATGCTCACGAAAAAATAAATACATAATATTATACTCGACGATATTATTGCCGTTTCGTACACACACGCTCGGCGGCGAAAACCGTAATCTGTTTTTAATACGACTCGTAATAATAATAATTATAATCCCGGCCGAAACTCGCGACAAGTGGATATTATTATATTTTCTTCTCGGCGCGATCCTCTCCCGAACGTTTTCGAGTGTGCTTTTTTTTCGACCAACTGAAATCGCCTCGATCGAGTGTGTTTACGAGCCGACACACATTACATACTCGTATATTATAATATTATAATAGGCGCGCGCGGATTTTAATTCGCGATTAATCGCAATATAGTAAACACCGTTTTAATCGACTTTTTTTTTTTTTTAAAGATTCGTCAAGACGATAAGGAGTGATAAACAATCCGGTCGAACGTTTAAATATTTTTTTATTTCATACTTTTATCGTCCGTCTACGACGCTGAATAATAATCGGATTCCGACTTGAAATACAATTAATTAATATGTACAGGACCCGACGACGACGACGACGACAGCTCGTTATCGGTCGCTGTGAAATTAAAAACCGTCGAGTAAAGTCGATAGATTTTAGTGAAATACAAAGTTATCGCGACTCGATAAGGATAGCTGGATGTACTCTGGAAGGATCAACTAGACAAAATTACTTAGATTTGGGCGTATTACCTATTCGATCACTTTATAAAAAAATTGTAATTATGTTCATTTATAAACGTCTAGTAAAAAAAAAACAGTATCCCTTTCTATAAAAACAAAAGAGAAAATAGAGTCTATGACATCCCTGTAAAATATACAAAAAAATCTTTCGGTCAATCATTTGTCGACTATCTGGGACCCACCCATTATAATTTAATGCCTTATGAAACAAAAAAAAATATTCACCTCCATCAAGGTAATGTCAAAAATATTAAAAATATTATTTATAATTGGTTATTTAAAGAATTAGTCTAAGTTTATTGCCTCATTTGTATAGTATGTTAAGTAGTATGTAATAATAGTAAAAAATTTGTATATATTATGACAGCATGTTTTGTTTTATCTACTGTATATATTTTTATTTTTAGTTTTTAATGTACATAATTTAATCGTATACTCTCAATCCCTAACACAAGCTTATAGCTTAAAAGGGATTGATAAATCATAATAGTTTTTAATATCTTTATGTATGTAATTTATGATGATTTTATAATAAACAAAAAAAAAATAAAAAAAATATAGCTAGGTGAGATTTTGTGTTGTGTAAGTTTAAGTTTGTTCAAGTCTCTCTCTCTCTCTCGCGAGTCTCGTCTGCACAGTGTGCATTGCGAGTTTTTTCATTCTTTCTCCGTAACAATAATACGTATTGACAACATCGCGCGAACGTTACTGTACACCTAGACTCGCCTCGGCGGCGGCGGCGGCGGCGTTATATCGTGCCCGGGGAGTATTTATCGAATTACCGAACGTGTAAATAGAATTATTACACAGACCGGTCGTCAAAATATAATATACTCGAAACGTGCGCGCGCTCGACGCCTTGTTCTCATTAAAAAATAAACAACAATAATTAGGTAGGTGCCGCGTGGTAAAGGCGACGTTTTCAATTCAACGTAAACTAGTTTGTATATTTCACGTATAACCTACGCTAAATTTGCATTATAGGCACCCACTTGAGTATTCTAATTACACACACACACACACACATATATGCTGCGTACGTCTACCGAACGCCGCGTGAAATAATAATAATTACGAGCATAACGGCATAATTATACACCAGAACGCTAAATTATCTCGTGTTTCAATACACATTTAAACTCGAACAATTAGGGGTTTTTTTTCTTTCTCCTATTCGAATAGTGAAGATGTACTTTTGTCAGGAACCTACGCATAATACTCATCGCGCACGTCGGCCGGCGGCGGCCTTCTCCGAGCTACCTTTTAGAAAAAAATCTAAACGCGGATTCACATTTAACGAGTTTTCATTGTCGTCGCGTTTTAAATTCGGACCAACGGATTTAAATTAGCATATTATTATTATCTCGCAGAGCGTTAATTCTCTTCTTTTACGTCGTTCGCCAACGATAATAAATGATAGTTTACGACATAAAAATATGTATTACTACCATCGTGATTTACACAATTCGGCGTCGTGACAATATTTATCTATACGTTTTTACGTGCGTTCGTTAACAATTTTCAATATGGATACACTTCTTTCTTTCTTTTTTTTTTATCGTCTAACCGAGCTTATCTGTTTTAGTCGTTCGTTAAAATGTATACGTACGAAAAAAATACACAGTTTTCGATTTTATCGACTTCCGTCCTATCGCGTGCGTCGAAAATCGATTCGTCGTCGTCAAATCGAATACGGTATCGAAATTATTTTTATGGTAATAATTTTTCACCGTTCAAACTCCTCGAGTTCGTTTCACGTCGGAAAAAAGTCGAAAGAAATTCGCTCGCTCGCCGTCAAATAAAACGAGATATTGTTTGACGTCGAGCGGAAAGTAACGAAAAGCCTACGAAAGAAATGCCTCGTTATAAAAAAGCAAAACCAAATCGGATATGTTCACTTTGCTTTGATTTTGATTTTTCTCGAATAATACGTAAAATAATTTTATTTATCGCGCAGTTTGTTGATAATAAAACTCACTATGACGATTGTCGTGATTATAGCTATTGGTTTAAAAAAAAAAAAAAACCTATAAATTTACAACTAAAAAGCTTAATAATATTATTTTCACTTTTGTGGCGTACAATTAACTCGTATTATATGATTTCAAGACGCGTATCCAAGGTGAAGTCGTAACACATCACACGCCCGCGCGCGCTCGCGTTAAATTTACCGTCCGAATATTCGACAATAATAATTCGATTAGAGCGAAATAATAATAATTATAAAAAAAAAAACCACCAGACATGGACAGACTGCGAGACGCGATTCACTGTTCGTACGATGCAAAATCGATGCACAAAACAAACATATTCCTTTGCGGGCTGATCGGATTTGTACGTGACGTCGTGTCACACACACACGTCTGTTACCGCTCGGACGAGACTGATTTTTTTTATCCTGTAACATTCGATTTAGATTCTTACGGTTTCCGAAGTCAAGTCGTACGGCACGTTCCGAAAACAATACAAAAACGCGTACGATTGCAATCTGGAATTCGTCGACAGCCCGTCGGTACGGCGCGTTTACAAATTCGGTAAGTCTCTCGTACATTTGATAGCAGCCACCACGTTGTTATCTCAATATACGACAGCGAACAACAACGATTATTCGAACGCGAATAATAATATTGTCGTTATCGCTGCGAAAGAGTGAAATATTTTACGTGCCTTTTTCTTTTCTTTTTTTTTCAGTAATGATTTTTGTGATTTTGACGAGAAAATATACATGGTATCCGTACATCGTCGTTTATTTCGCGTTGCTGTGCGCATTAGTCCAGGTAAGTATAATAATACATACTGAAATGATTAAAAATAAAGCTTTTCGCAACTTAGGGTTTATTAAGCGTACTTGTGCTGCATTTTCAGATCCTATTCCCCTAAA
The DNA here is from genome assembly GCA_948098885.1 of Drepanosiphum platanoidis. Lineage (NCBI taxonomy): Eukaryota > Metazoa > Arthropoda > Insecta > Hemiptera > Aphididae > Drepanosiphum > Drepanosiphum platanoidis. The sequence continues at coordinate 2,930,392 of OX402542.1, forward strand.
AATCCTTTACATCTCTCTTGTCCGTTCTAATCTAGAGTATTGCCCTCTCATCTGGATTAACAGTACGTCAAAACAAGCTCTTACGCTGGAATCTGTGCAAAATAATTTTTTACGTTTTATCTCATTTAAATTTAACATAAACAGACCTATCCACGGCACATATATCAACGTTTTAAATTTTCTTAATATTTCTCTACTCTCTGACCGTCGTACACTTTTACTCTCTAAATTTTTACAAAAACTAATATCAGGTTCAATAGACTGTCCTGAAATTCTCTCTTTAATCCGTTTTAAAATTAATTTCATTAATACTAGAGATCCTAAACCCTTTTATCCACTTCTTTCAACAAAAAATTATATCTTGAACTCTCCTGCTAACCTTCTTATGACTGCAGGTAATACTTTTGTTTTTGATTATATTTGAATAATAATTTGTATATTTAATTGTATTCTTTCTACTTTAGCTTTATTATTTCACTCATTCTCTAATTTTAAGTATATATTTATCTATAAATTAATGTTTTACTTATAAATGTGTAACACAATGTAAATATTATTATGTTTTAGGACAGTCGTCCGTTTATATTAAATAAATAAATAAATAAATAAATAAATAAATAAATAGTAGACGACGCGATTTTTCTACCTCGAATCGAAAATCGGACTCGGAACGCGCGCCGTGCATATTATATCGTATTGAATCGACTATCTACTAGACGGCAATCTGATTGAAAAAAAAAAAAAAAAATAGAAAACCGAAAATGTCCATTGAAATATTACGTATAATAACGAAAATTGACTTTTCAGGAGACGAAAAAGTTTTTTGCCTTGTGGTTATGGATGTCGGCTATACGATCGCTGTTTATCAACGCGGTTATTGTTTTTACCGGGTTGTGGTTCGGATTCGTTTATAATTGCAACGCGTGGGCTCTGTTGGAGTTCTGTCTGTTCAAATCCATTCAAATAGGTCAGTAGACGAGTGTTTTTCTGATTATAACAACAACAATATGCTCTTTTGGAGAAAAACAAATACGATATCCACTACGAGCGATTCGGACGTCGTCGTCGTCGTCGTCGTCGTCGTGTACAGAAAATAGATACGAGGCCGGTACCAAAGTCTAAAGTTTTGTTTTTCTATTTCGCGTAGGGTTTTCGGCGTCTTTTTGGCATACAATATGGACTCGGTATAAATTACCGTCGACGCACGACAGCAGTCTGTTGTTGAGGAAAAGGCGAGCAACGTTACACGGGTTCGAATGGCTCGGCGATCGACTTACCCGGAGTTCTATAGATCTGCAGCCGCCGAAACGGTTGTTACACGGTTCCTCGAGCGAATTTTTGAACGAATCGCCGCACCACAGCGACTGCGAGTTCGTCAACACAGTTCGTCAGAACCATTCGATGGATTCGATTGTGAGCCGAAATATGGTCAATTGGTTTGCCAAAGAGGCGAACGCGATTGAGGAGGACGAGTCCTCCTCGTCCTTCTCGTTCGATTTAGCAGTGCGGGCAGAAAGGTACGTGGACACGTTTCATTGAGAATAAATAATCCTAGTCGGATTTCAGGTACGCGTTGCAAAACAGTGCATATCATATTATGGTTTCCTTACTCGCGTCAAAGTACATAAAATTCCAATATCGCACGATGTAGTACTACTATAACCTAAATATCAACGAAATACTAATATACATTTCGGGGTTCTATTTGTATTTATTAATTTCGTCGCCTATATACAATTGATATGGTATTTTTTTTATTTTCAAGTGACATTTACTATCTCTTTAAAACTAACGATATGAAATATTTATTTATTATCGGATTTCGAAAATAAAACGCTTTCATCTTCGATTTAGACTCGCGCATGAGTATATATAATAAATAGGCACGGCATGACGGTGTTTGTGTTGAAATCTAAGAAAGTTTGAAAATAATACGCAATAGGTTTTTAAAGCTGACGCCCGAGGAGATAGCGACGGCGTCTTCGTCGAGAACGATCGCGGAAATCCCGGACGAAAAACGTTTCAGCATGTTTTTGAGATTACTGCCGCTGCTCACTGCCGACACTAGTTTCATAAATCCGTGGGACGGCAGATCCGAATTGGAATTGAACGTGATCGACATGTCGACTTCGATGGAAAACAGTACACGAGTGTTCGGGAACGAGTTGCTGCCACTAACGCCGGAGACGTTGCTCAAAATATTTTCTAAATACCATTGCTATAAGCCGAAGACCGTGGCGACACAAAAATTTTACAACAAATCGACCATCATCTTTTCTTGAGCATCGTATTATAATCGTATTCCAACGCGATTGAAATTATATTTTTTACAACGTGTTATATAAATCTAAAAATTCAGTTGTTTGTCTGTTAAAATTGTGTATTTAATATTATAGATGATTACCCCGACGAAATATGACGCAAGACATTTATGGTTTGAACTAAACTGTTTACACATTTTTTTCTGTACAACCGAATATAGTATAAACTCTCTTTTGCGACCGCGCGCGCGTGTTAAACATTGACCGGAGAAAAACCGGTACCGCGTAAAAATTTACCCGGTTATTATTATTTGTTCGTGCTGCTGCTCTACGATCGATCAAAGCCACAACGAAACAACACCGATCGAAGAAATCGACGTAAAAAAAAAAAAACAGTTCCCATCTCGTCGTTCGGCTAGATATCCGATTTTTAAAATTAAACAACTAAGTAGGTGTTTGAGAGGGATTGGCGCGAGAAAAAAAAAACTAAAACGCTAGGATTTATCGCGTGTGTGGTGCGGTATATGCTCGTGCGGCGCGGAGTCGGCCAAATTAAAATATACACATTTGTCGAACGTGTAAAGAATGAAGAAAAAAAAAACCCATTTAAAATAACGATATAATAAACTGTTATAATGAAAATAAAACTCACGAAAATTATAGAAATTTAAATAAATTATTATATATTCGAAGCGGGACAACCGGTTTGTAATAATAATATCTACGACGACGAGACACGTCGCAGCGGTGGCGGCGGCGGCGGCGGCGGCGGCGTTTTCGTTGGTCGCGAAAAGCGCTCACACGCGGGTCCCCCCACGCCTGCGGGGGCGAAACGGACGATAAGCAAAAAAATAAACAAGGGTAGTGGGTAGAGAGGGGGTGGAAAAAAACTCGAAAACAAATAAATATCAAACCTCTAAACGCGCGTTGCTGTTCGGCGGATGTTACAAATCGAAATCCGAGACCGGAAACAATAACGGATCATAATATAATAACGGACCGACGACGGCGGCGGCGTAAATGGCGAAGAAGAAAAACATACGTCGTGTGGTGGTGTGCGACTAAAAAGCAATATCGCGCGTACGGAAAACGACGTTTTCGCGCGATGATGCGCCGCGTTATGTGCTCGGGGGAGCGCACGTGTCGGGCATTGCCTGCCCCCGCGCGTAATCGCGTTATTTCATTTCGCGACAAATGGTCCCTTCGCTTAGCGGCGCCGTTACTTTCGTAATATCACGCACGCCGCCGCCGCCGCCGCACACAATCGGAAAAGAAGAGAAAATCGGGGTGGAGAAAAAAAAAGGAGAATCAAATATACATACGCACCACGCGTCACGCGCGCACCTCGGAGAAGACGAGACGGCAATAAACCACATCTGTCCGTCGATCGTTTATTATTTTCGAAATAGATACTCGGTGTTTTTATTGCCGAACCACGCACGGGCGCGCGCGTTACGGTAATGGCGCGCGCGCGTATTATTATTATTATTATTGTGTGAAACGTCGAATTCCCGAACGCATAAAAACATGGGGCGATGATATTACAACACGTCATATTATTATACGTTTCGAAAGTTATAAAGCGCGTTATGGCGAGCTCGTTTGCGCGCGCGCGCGACGACCGGTGGTGCGGTTTTCAAATTCGGTTTTTTCACGTTCCTCTAACTCACATTCCGAGAAAAGTATCGAAATCTTCGGCGCGGCGTCCGTTATAATATTATATATTATACGCACGTGAGATATTTTTATGTTCAAATCTGTGACCCCCCTCTCTCTATCGTCCTTTCGTCGAATCGGGGGGGCGTTGAAGTCTTTCCAAACACTCCTTATTTATTATAGCCGCGTGAATCGTTATCGGCTATCGATCGGTCGTTTTTTTTTTTTTTCCCCCACTGTTTCGTTCGCCGCGCTGACGCTTCGAATACACACAAACGTCGAGTGTGTACCCGTTTGATCATAAAAGTTCAACCCCGAGAGTATACCACAAAAGAAACGAAAGAAAAAAATTCAAGACGCCCTGCCCCCGGACAAATTTTTGTACGGCGCGGCGTAACGCGATGCGATTTCATCCAAAATTCTCGATATTTCGTGGTAATAATATTTAATATCGAAATTGTCGGACCCGCGCATTCTTTCGTTTTCGATTACGATAAATTCACGCGTTTAAGAAATCTCAAAGAGTAAATAATATAAGTAATTTCGGACGATTCGTGCTCTGCGGGAACGACGGTAATAATAGTGTTTGCTTATCGTCGTGTACTCCGCAGCGCACATTGCGTGAACTATTGGGGATAACGTGGTGTAATTAGAATAATTTTTGATTATAATCGTGATCACTATAGGGCTCGGATGTTGTTGCGGTAAAAAACTAGTAAAATCGATTGCTCTATTGTAAGTAAAGAAAAAAAAAAAAACGAAAATTGCCCTAAAATTACCAAAGATTTTCTCGTCGTTATAATTTATATATAGTTTTTTATTTATTTATTTATAACAACGCCGGCGTTGTAACTATTAAAAGTCAGAATAAAATATATTTTAAAATCATTATAGCTAATTTTAAATTTAAAATTATGAAAAAAATCAAATGTGTTACTACTGGGTAACACTCCTTTTAATCAAGTCATTCGTGTCATCGAATAAAAAAAATTATCAATCATTTATTGTAAAAAAAAAAATTAGAAAAAATACATAATATATTTGCTTAACGAAATTATCGTTTTATTTATTAATTATTCGGTTTTAAAAATCACACGAAAAAACTTCATTCCGCGACAGTAGAAGTACCTACACCCGGCGCATTTAAAAATAATAAAATAAACCAACGATTATTTTCATTTTTTCGAAAACTATAAAAGCGGTACTGTAAAATTGAAAATATATGACATATTATTGCACTTAAAGTTCTCGGATTTAAGTCTTGAACTTATATCGAAAAGATTTAAAACTTATAATCGGCAGCAATAAGTCCGGGCCCTAACGAATTGTTTGTATTATTCTGGTGATAACGTATTTCATTTGTTAGAAAATAAAAAAACGTATCTAATTTAATATTTTACCAACTCGACGACGTTTATGATTCAATTCCGTCGAAATAATTGAAACTTTTTTCCATTTTTTTTTTTTTTTTTATATAATATTATAACGACATGGTTTTTTTTCGACAAACATATCGGACCATTTAATCGGATATTATTTCGTTATTATTTTTTTTTTTTCATCATTTCGTGCACGTTTTGAATTAAATTAAACGCTTTCGGTATTATTTGTTTTTTTATTTATTTATTTGTTTATAAGAGAGAGAGAGAGAGCTGAACAAATTAACTCTAATAACGTTCGTTGATGTACAAATCCATTTTCGTATTCATATGCGGATACGAAACGGTATATAATAAATGTCAACGGTTTGTATAATTTTCAATTGTATTAATATTTATATAGAGGTAAACTTCGTGACTGGTTAACATATTAAACGAACAAAAAACGCACAATAATATGAAGTATTGTTGTTTACGACATTGCTTGTAAAGAATAAATTTACATGACAGTCTTGTTAAAAAAAAAATCTAGACGAGAATTGGATTCGGTAAATTTTAGAACACGTAACGTCTCGTTCGTACACGGCGTGCATTAAAAAACTATTCATGATGAAATCACAGTCGGTCGCGACATGACTTCATCTACGCCAGACATAAATTAAGCGGAAATCGTGAGTTGGATTTTATTGTCAACTCGCGAGTGTTAAAACCGAACGAAATAGAAAGTATGAAAAAAAAATAATAACCGCCATAGTATGATACACTCGCGGGGAAACTACACACGATTTCAGACTCGGATTTAAACGCTCCAAAAATATCGGTAAAAAAAAAACAAAACGATTTTACGACCTAAAAACGTACCGACGATTTTCCCTCGCGACATAATATCATGATTTGTACGATTGTTTTTAATTTTTAAAAATACACGACACGCATAAACACACCGCAGTACTCGCGTGTAAATCAATTGATTCGTATTATATTGATATTTCGTTAGATTTAAACGAAAAAATTATCGTTTTCGTAATATTCCTAAAAATTATGTTTATTAAAATGCCCCGGAAAATCGATAACGCACTACAAGCGAAAAAAAAAATGCCCTTTGACTTTAAAAACCTCGAAAAATGCATAAAAAAAAATTATAATTCGCGTCGCGTCGAGGGTTCCGGAAAAAAAAGAAAAAAAAGATGCAAACGCATCGAAATCCGAGCCCTATTTGTATGACTAAACGTCGATTAAATCGTTTAAATTATACATAATAATATGCGCTCGTGGGTATTAATAACGAGGCCGCATAAAAGAAATCGGCGATTAAATAATAATAATTATTTAGTTTATGCAACTGTACGCGTTTTAATCGTATGAAATTACTTCGATCGCATAATGTTTATGTACGTTGTCGGGTGTAAATTAAATGTTGTGTATTTATTCAATAAAATATTTATTCGACGACATGTTTACAAAACGACGTGTTTAATGAGTATAGTAAAATGTTCTTTTTCGAGTATATTTTCGTTTTGTGCAAGTATTGTCCCAAACGTCGTGGTTAGACGTTGTTTGCAAGAACACGCTTAGTTTATAATTTCGATTTAATTAGTCGATAAATGAAAACTAGAGTTTTAATTACGACGGCGGCGGCGCGGCGTGCGAAAAAAAAAAACAGAAAATGACGTGTATACGATTATTACGTTTCAAAGATCATTAATTGGGTTAATTGTCGCGTACTCGAGTTTCGCGTAACGGGTGTGGAGAAAAATATTTTCATGAAATAATATTTAAATAATTCAGTGGACGCGCGATAAACATAATATATAATTTCTACCGGGTAATAATAAACAACGTATTATTTTCGTGTTATGGAAACGCCGCACGCCTGTATTATATTTACATCTGTACAACTATTGAAAAACCGGAACGTTTATATAGCGGCGGCGCGCGTTGAAAATGTGTTACGATAATAATAATTATATTTTTAATAATAATTACAGTGCGAAAACAAGCGGTTAAAATCAATTTTAACACGATTATACGCCGTGAGATATAATATCTTTGTTCGCCGTTTCGACGATATGATGATGTCGGACGAAAAACGACAAAACGCGTAGGTGAAAAAAAAAAAAAATTCCGAGATTATAATAATATACACACCAATAATTATCGTGTACGACTTGAGCTACGATATTATAATAAGCCAGTTCCTTCGAATAATATACCGCGAGGGAGAAAAAAGAAGAAAATTTCTCCCAAAACCAGTTCGCATAATAATATCGCGACGAGTTTAAACAAAGACCGACGACGACGCGGGTATACCACGTTTAATGATAACAATATTGGATTTTTTATTATTTTTTTTTTTTTTTGGGAATATTTCAACTCGTCTATCCCGTAGAGTCGAGAAAACGCTCTCGTACACGTCGTAATGGAACGACGACGACGACGTGCTCGTAAAATTAAAATAAGTTTTTTTTTTTTTTCGTCCATCGATTAAACGCCTCCCGGGTAGGAGAGGCGGTTAGCCTACCGGTACTACGACCGCTATTACGTTCTTACTTTATTATTTCCTCGACGTGTATTTTTTTATTTTTTTTTTGTACAAACTCCGGAGTAGTAATAGTAATAATAATATTATAATTATACTGTTATGGAAACGAAAAGATAAACATTTTAAACTGGTTGAAATTTAATTGTGTTTAGGGGCTTTTTTCTCGTCTTCCTGCGCACATACGGTGTGTCCAAGTACCTACTGCTTTTAATTCGTTTTTAATTATAAAAAAAAAAAAATCCTCTACTAATGTATTTATATTTAAGACATTTAGTGTATTTATTTACTAATCGAAAAACCGGTACTATTAAACGCACCGGCCATCTTGTGCGTTGGAAATTACACATCGCGCGTCTCTAAGATAGACGGACGGACGGACGGACGGAGAGAGAGAGAGAGGGACACACAGAGAGATAGAGAGAGGAGACCATAATTCTTTTAAACATCTCTACCCCGCGTTTCGATTTATTAACGTTGTCAAAACGTTTCACATGACCGGACATTTTTAAAAAACCGAGACTATTATTTTCCTCGGAATATTACTTTACTTCTCAATTCGAACCGCGGACGGGCGGAGGGGAGATATATATATATATACGAATGTGGGCCACAGGTTAGGTCTCGGACGTTTCCACTCATTAACAATGTGTAAAAACGCGGCGCGCGTGTGTCGGCGGGGCGAGAGCGAAGAGAAATATTGTGACAGAGAGAAATACGTATAGTTATGGCTGATATTTTACGGTGTGGGAGGGAAAAAAATGTACAAACGAATCGTGTACAACAACTAAACGCATATGTATATACGTACGTACGCGTGTGTTACGTCGCTAGACTATAAGTATTGTAATGGTGAGGGCTATTAACGACGGTCGGTGCGTGACGAATACCAACCGTCGTTCGAAAATAGAGAAGATAAAAGAAAAGAGGAAAAAAAGACACACACACACACACCATCTGGTCGGTCGGGATTAACGATCGAGGGGATGTTCTTTTCGAAAATTTATAATAATAATAAATAAATAAGAAACAGGTAGAGAGAGAGAGAGAGAGAGAGACGGGCCGTAATGGGTAAAACTGTATTCTTATCTTAATAAATGTAAGTGCCTTGGTCACGATTTATGGACTTACGGCTTTTCCTCCCGTTTTTTTTTTTTTTATGTTTTCGATACCGAATTTAAGTGAAAACAGAAGGTAATATAAGTAATTTATACGTACATACGAGTATATATATATATATGGTAAATTATTTATATAAAATATCAAGTTATCAAGTACGATAATCTAAATGGCGTCGGTTTTTTTTTTTTTTTTATTATTTATTTATTAACGACGATTATATTTTTTTACATCGCGACGTTTTTAAATACGCGCGCGCGCGTCCGTGTCCGTGGAATGCCCCGCTCGAAACTCTGTCTAATCTATTTTATTTATTATCCGACGCGTCTATGGTAGGTATTATTATTACGCGCGCGGCGACGCGACGGTTCGTATCGCGCGCGCGCGCGAGAGTGTGTGCCTAGTTCGCGTATATTTCATTATTGTTTTTCTCCTTGAGATTTACGACGGTTAGCGCGTTTCAAACGTACTAGCTCGCTCGCCGGGATTCGAAATTGAATTATTATCGTTTTCGGCGAGCTGCGCGCAATCGTTCTCCAACCGGACTACTACCGGACCGAAATCGTCGAAACGCGCTACTATATACGCACCGTGGGCGGCGCGGCGTCCGAGTGAGGCGTGAGACGTTGCTGCCGTCTGAAACAACGCGCGTAGACACAGTTTTGTGACTTGACTGTCACTTTTTCCACCAGACTTGGACGCCGAGCCGTGCAGAAAACAGCGTTTTCGCAGATAAAATAGTTAAATAGATAAAATAGTTTATCCGTAGGCAGTAATAACGAAGCCGAGCTTTAAATATTATCGATACTTTTTACTCTCGAAAACGAGGAGGAAGAATTCGCTTCGAGCGCGATCGGACTGGCGACCAAAAATAACATGCATCATACAATAACGAACAGACCTCATCAGATTTTTAGTTTGTAAATAAAAAAATCTCCGACGACTCGAGTCAACAGTGTGTACCTAAGTTATGAACCTAACCGTTTTGCTTTACAAAATAGTCGTTCGTTAAAAAAATTGTTGGTTTTTTTTTTTTTTTTTATATAATTTTACTCTGTACATAATATTATACGCAGACGCGGTTTGTGTCGTTCGTAATAATTTGTTTTAAATTTAATAATTATTATACAAATACGACGTGGTTGACATGTGTACTTATTAACAACAACTATAGGTATATACCCGACTATATTATTATGTATAATTTTTCTTTTTTTCTAGTACAGTTAATGATATATAAAATATAGTACAAGCGCCTGCACGCACGATAATTATAATACTATTGTGTTTTGAAATTTTTAATGAAAAAACGCGTGTATATTAGAGCAACGGTCGGCCGAGTATTATAAGTAAGAGGTATGTTTTTTACACCGTAATAATGTTGTCGTGGTTTTTATCTTTTTTCAACCATCTATATATAACTAGGTAGGGCTTAAACGGGAGAGAAAATTGGACGGAAAGCCTGCCGCGACGGGTTTCATCGACGTTTAAGTGTATGTATACAATATACTTATTGCATACGAATTTCCACGGACGACGGGAAGGAGGAATAAACCGGATGTGACTTTATCGACGGCCACGGCGGCGGAATGGTCATTATAAGCTAATCCCGCATAATTATGAAAATACATATTACGTAATGTTATTGTTATTATAGCTACGCACGCGTTCGCCCGCAGCACACGATACCATTAGGTTTTTTACGATTTCGTCGTATCATTCCAGATCGATAGACCACCATTAATCTGTTGTCGGTCACGAAAAATTCGTATGTCCGCGCGACGAATCTATACGATCTACTGAATGTGTTTATAATAATATGGCGCGCAGACAGACGATATGATTACACGGAAAATTACAGAGACAAAACAATAATAATAATCACGCGCGTCAATATAATACGAGTATATATACGTATATGTATACGCCGAAAACGAGTGATAACGCGTACGGGTGAAGGATCGGGGCACGATTTCCTTGACAGCCATGACAACAGCCCCGCGGCCAAAGGGGCGGGAATTTCAGAGCTAATAACTTTTGGGCCGCGCGGGGGTAGTAAATATGCCCGGGGGCGCAGTGGACGATAAAAGCGCCGCGCGAAAACGGTTATTTATGCGGTCGTTATCCGCGTGTAAGCGGACTATAACTAGACGGGGAAAAAAGTTGCCACCTTTCGGGTGCCCGAAATCACATAATGCGCGCGGCGAACGACCGTCAAACACGGGCGGTGTAAACGTATTCTTTTGACAGAGAGAGAGGGAGAGAAAAGTATAATATTAATAAGAAATAACAACAGCGATTCAACAGAGAGAGAGAGAGAGAGAGAGTAATCTATACTCGTTTTTGTGTGTGACCGTGGGTATACTCTCGACTCGCGATGTACACACACGTTACACTGCGGGGGGTGGTTACAATGAAATAATAGATTTTGGAATTCGTTGGTTTTTTTCCCGCGGGGCCGGTCGTATTTTGAAGAAAAAAAACACACGGGGAGAGAGAAAACGATTTACCAAAAACGAGATCGCGCGACGTGAACGACGTCAAAATGTGAACTAAACGCGCCGCGCACACCTTATAAATCGACTGGTATAAGAGATAGTATCTCAATTTTTTTTTCAATTTCGAGTTATTACAGCCATCCGATAGCGCGGAGTTTTTTTTCTATATCGCCTACGAAAAAGGTCGTATCTCCAGATTAGAAGGAGATTAGAAATTCATTGATTACCTAATTTACTAAAGCCTTGCTTTCCAACGAAAACAGCAGTGCGTCATGTTTATAATCGTCTAACCGGCGAATAATATGGTCGTATCTATATGATTTGTTTATTTGATGATGACGTGATAAAAGAATTAATATTTTAAGTATACGTAGATATTACTTTCTTTTTTTTATTCAACTTGAAAATAGAATAACCATATGAATTCGAACGGTTTTTAGTTTATTCATCCCGAAAAGTTGGGGAAAAACTACCGTTTTCGTTGGGACGCGTCCGGAATGATTTTCCTACCGTCAGAAATCGGTGGCGAACTCGCGGCGTATGTTATTACGGTAAACGCGCAGTCAGTCGCGTAATGTGAAATATGATTTATTTACGGGTTTTTTTTTTACCTGCGCGGACGGAGGTTTAAAAAAAAAAAAAAAAACTGCCCGTTTAATAAGAGGGTGGGGCTAATTTATGCCGAATTCGAGGAAACGCGCGCGGGGGGGGGGGGGGTTGATCGTGTTCGGATAATCGACTGGCGCGTTGTACGGCCGACGTAATAATATAACATGTCGTTAACGACGTATAATACGCACAAAAGTATAATATGCAAAACGTGCAGCGCGCCGGAGTATTTTATAAATCGTCTTTTGTTTGCGCGCCACATAAACGGGACGAAAAAAATTATAATATATTAATAACGCGCGTTTAATTTCGATTTCCATTGCGTCGGGATTTTAACGTTTGACAATATTTATACGAGCGAATATTGTATGCACGCACGCACAAACAAATACAAATGTGTATTTTAATGTTTAAAGATTCATTTTTTTTTTTTAATTCTCATTATATTATTAGGTACGTCGCGTCGTCGTCGTCATTGCCGTATACATTATGTGCGCGCGACATAAATATTGTCAGACCGGTAAAAAATATAATATACATTATATTATTACTATGTGTAGAGGTACACCGCGGCAAAGCGGTCCTAATTACTCACTCACGTGACCGCGGAACGCGGGAATTTTTATTTATTATTTTCAGCGTGGGTAATAATATTATCGCGACGACGACGATTACGTCACGTTGATCACGTCAGAACAACACGAGACGACGATGATTTTCGACGATACCGAATCGGCGCAATACCATTATGATCGACGCGGTGCGATACGAATAATTATTGATGACAAACTATCGAAATTAATTATATTTTTCGGCCGAAAAAGAAAAAAAAAAATGTTTACCTGATAAAAATCCGGTACATCTTCTCCGGACGCGCCAGTATAATGGGTCGAATCTTCCCATCGCTATTAGTTTTTCCGCGGTCTCGACGATTAATTCGTTGCTCCCTGAAAAAAAAAAAGAAAAGTAAACATTAAATCGAGTGAAAAATGACTCCGCCGGTCTTTGCGGAAAACCGTCGTCGCGCTGGTCGAAAATGTGCGGCTCGAACAAACGTTTGCGGTACGAATTGGCGAACAATATCTATTTCATATATTATTATTGTATTATTATCGCGCGCGTGTATCGTGAAATCGTACGAAACTATAAATATTTCAAATGACATCGCCGCATACATAACTTATTATTATTATTATTATTATTTATCTGCGAGGGTAGATCGTATCTGGGACCTCGATTACATACAAAAGTACCTGTATATACTTATAAAATACTTGTAATTTTATCGCCCGATCAAGGCGCAGCTGCGCGTTCGCGTATAATGCAATTAAATACACATACATAATACTTATATTATATATATACGTTGTTTATATTTATGTATATAAATGTTATTTTTTCAACAATAGGACGATAATAAAAACGATTTGTTCGTGTAAATGAGGTAAGTAATAATAAGAAGCGGCGAAGTACTTGTTCGTAGTTTTTCAATATCTATTATTATTATATTAAATGTTATTTTCAATTTAGACGTGATAAAATATTTATTTAATTTAATTTCTCTTTTTTTTGTTTGATTTTTTTTAATTCGGTATACAAGCCCCCCGACCGGTAATCGGTCAACGCGTTCAACAAAAATATTACTCGTAGACACAAAGTTTATGGGAATATTATAAATCAACCGAATACAATTTATTTCACAAAATACAAAGCCGACAGTGTACAAGTGTACACTGTCGCAGCTAGGTTATTTGTACTTTAGTGTAATAATTTTAGAACACGATGAAAATGTGTTTCAAACCATAAAAGACATGTCGTTATAATATATAATATAGTGCTGCTCGTGTACTGCGATAATACCGCGCCTCGGCGCATAAATATATTATTACCATTATTACCATTATTACCATTATTATTATTATCATTATTATTATAATACACCGAGCGCGCGTACACAATAATGACAACGCAATGCGGCGGAGATCGAGTGGTAATGACTGTCCGTCGTCTCTTTTACATTACAGTGCGTTAACTCCTCCGGTATGTACTTACGTCTATTATGATTTCTTGTATTTCAAATGCTTTCTGTTGAGTAGCGGCGGCTTTTATTTCTTAATATGTAGAACGAATAAAGACAGTTCGACGGTGATTGAAATCTACGAACGTTTCTTTTTATGCGCGTTACAATGATATGATAGAGCAATCGCGTTTGACACGTATACGAGCGCACACACGTCATAATATTGTATCGAGGAATTCGGACGATCTTCTGACGCCCGTCTGAGCGTCACGACTACTATATAATATATATTATATACTAGCTGACCCCCGGCAAACGTTTGGTTTTGCCATGTATTTCTAGTGGATTTCGTAGTATAAAAAATAACTGACTTGTTGTAAGTATGTGAGGACGGCGCGGCGCGTCTGCGACTGAAAGAGGAATGGAGCGCCGCGCACGCACGCAATTTCGATAAAAGTTACGTAATAATAATATGACGTTGCAAAATCCATAGCTTTTGGTAAATATCGTCGGGTTTCCGCTTTAATTGTATACGTCACGGCCAATCGGTCGAGCTTATCGACCAATGGCAATAGATTTGCATGCGATCGTATTCGATCGTCCAATGAAAAAAGTTCTATTGTATTCGTTCTATTGTTCATGGCACGTACGCACGCACGCAATTTCGATAAAAGTCATGTAATAATATGATATTGCGAAATCAATAATTACCTTTCGGTAACGATCGTCGAGTTTTTTCGATGACATAATAATAATCTATTTGTATAAAATGCAAATTACCACGCACTCGCCGATCGTTGCATCGCAAAATCTAGCCCGTGAAAAGTTTTTCCCGGCATGAGGGAGAAACAACGTTCGTCGTTTTCAACCCCTTGAACCCCTCCTTAGGGGTTAAATTTTGAAAAATAAGATAGTAGAATTTTTATTACCATGTATGCCAATAGTTTCAAAAAAATCCGATCGAGAAGTAACGTTCTTCGTTATCAACCCCCTTAGGGGTTGAATTTTGGAAAATCCTTTCTTAAGAGGCCCCTGATATATAAAACGAAACTATGGACCAAATGTAATACCACAAAGCTCCAGTGGCTCCGGAATTTTTCCGTTTTTTGATTTTGTCTACGATACGATTCGAACAAACGACCGCGAAAATTAAATGTAAATTATCGAATTCAACGGTTTCGTACGGCCGTAAAATAAACGAGTACGTTTTACATAATTGATCGAATTATAATTGCGGCGTCCTTCTTTCCTTCCCAGAAAACTTGTTTATCATAATATTATGTTCGTTATAGGTATAATTTCGTGTGACCTTAAATGTTATGTGTTTATCCTTCTCGCGGAGGAGAAAGATCTCTCACGCGTCGTTCTACCTACGACTACTCGAGTTGTTCCCCATCGCTACTATCGTAAAATATTATAAACCAAATATAGAATTCGAGAGTAACATCAAGTCTTTGGGGAGGGCTATTATCATCGACGACTGCATATAGTATGATATATTATACACGGAGGGTGTACCACGACGTTAGAACGGACGGTCGAAGGATTCGTCGATTCCCTCGGCCGTTTGAAAAAAATATTACGTGATTTTCTGGTGTGTTGTGTCTCGAGACACTCGAACTGGCATTGGCCTCGCCGCGACGGTACCGGCGCCACGAAATAATGATCGCGCCCACACGGTATGGAGAGATTACTACGCCTATTCCACGTACTCGCCGCGATAGCATTCGATCGGGACGACTGCACGGTATCGCGCCCGAGATTATAGTGCCGCCGATGTTTTGAATCGCATTGTATTATACGGACGCGTTCCAATTTTTATGCGGTAAAAAAAAAAAAAAAAACGTTTTGGCCGACGTGGAACACTTTGGCGCCACCGGTGTACTTACTACCTAGTACTACGATGTACGTTTTGAGTCCGGCAATATCGTTCGGAATACGCGCGCGATACTCACACGCATATCGGTGCCTACATAATACGGCGTGTAATATATACGTACGCGCACATGAGTTTATAAACTATTATTGTGTGCGGAGAGAGAGAGAGAGAGACGTGCGCGGGTCACAGCTCGTCCGAGAGAACACCGCGAGAAGAAAAGAAATTTAACGGCGGCGGCGTGCAATCAGTATCTCCTGCCACATATAATATATATATATATGTAGCAGGACCGTGTATAACAATCGAGGTGGCGGCGGCGCGGCGGTTTACAGGACGAAGAAATGGAAAAAAACACACACACACACACACGAATAACGTGGAATAGAGATAGAAATACCGAGGCGTAAATGGTATATACGGAGACGGTGCTCTGTTGTACGTGCGTGCACTCGCTCGCGCTAGCGCGTATATAACGAGTAACACCCGAAACGACTGATATATTATGTTTATATACGTATGTATATAATATACATGACCACCAGGTATACCTGATATATACCTGCGCGCATACGTATAATATTATTATAACGTGTATTTTTTATTTTATTTTTTTTTTTTTTAGGTATGCGCCCGGGACGACGACTGTACGCCGCAGCATCCACACACACACACACACACAGCGCGCCCGCAGAGAGCGCAGACATGGCCTCGACGCCATTTTGGAAATTATTAAGGTTCTCCGCACGTTGCGCCCGGTCATTACGAACTCCGAGTCGTATATACATGTATATATATACAAAGTTAATACGTTATATGGCATTATAATATATGTGTGTGTGTGTGTGTGTGTATATAGTTATTATATATTATATACGGACGACGATGAGCTCTTGGAAACACGAAAATCCTCCTAGTATACCATATAAATATATATAATATTACGAAACACACGTATGTATAATAATATAATAACATAAATACGCCCATGTTGCTGCTGCCCGTGTGTCCGTACGCCGCCGCCGCCGGTTATTAATCTAAATATGCGTGTCTAACCTTTTCCGCCCGAGACGCGCGTATGTGTGTGTGTGTGTGAGAGATTATAATATTATATACTCGAGAGCGGGGAAAAAGAAGAAAAAAAAAACCTACGAGTATATTATGCTGCGCGCGTTATATATTATAATTTCTTTATTAACGTCGTGATTGTCCACGTATATATTACTATTACACACGAGCGAGCGCGCGCGCGTGATATCATGTGCGCGGATGGATATTATACATAACGCATCCGCGCGTTGCATATGCGAGCCTCGCCGATGCACTCGCCGTCGGATATTATATTACATAGTTGCACCGCACCTACTACAAAACGACGTCGTCCGTACGAAAAATACGTGTTATTATTATTATTATTATTATCGTTAAAATAACACGCGAATAATAATAATATATTTGAATAGCGAGCGGGCGTTTATTCGGTTTTTATCGGGCCGGCAGAGCGAGAGGTGGAGAAAAATACGAAATGATATCCTCGTGGCCGCAGAGTTACATCAATTCAAACGATTAAACTCGAACGAAAAACCACTTCTCTCCATTTCTAAGCATCCGCCTCGTGCTTTTTTTCTATCGAATACCGATAGAATAATATTCTAAACGGTGATAATTCGTCGTGAATCGACTCGAGTTCGACGGAGAAAATAGTCTTTGTATATAACATAATCGTCTAAACGGTGCGTATGATTCTCCGACTATTATGATAAGGAATAATGAACGAACGTATTGAAGTAGCGAAATCGTACAGGGACGGCCCTGTACTCGTGATGAAAGAAAAAAAATATCGACTTAAACGTAATAATTTAATTCATTGATTATTAAAACTTTGAATACTTTGAATCGTTCCGACCGACTACAGTCAAATCTATCTGAAAATACTTTAAAAATATATACAAGTCAATAAATCAACAAAATACAAATAGTATATATTATATTATATAATAAATTTATTATGTTTTATACGAACACTTATCCCATCTTAAGACATGCAGGATATGAATTTAAACCCATTTAATGAATTAAGCTTAACGAGCACGGGCTGTGTTCGGGCAATATTTTCAAACGCAAACTAAATCGTTACAATATTCGACTTCATTGGGAATGTGCCTCTAAATGTTTTTTAAAGTCGACCGATAACAAATGAAATATCACTATGCGGTTTAAAAAATAAATAAATTTCAAGTGGAAATAATTTTTTTTGTTTCGCTCTTGTCTCGTGGGGAAATGTTAGTTTTTATATGCTCGTTGACCCTATACGAGTAACGTATATTATATATACAATATATACTTAACGTTGGAATGTAATGATTATTAAATAACGCTGATATTCGCCGCTTTGTCTTTACGATTATTATAGCCGAAGGCGATAAACGTTTCGATGACAATGGATTAATAAGTGATATATGTTATTATGTTATATGTAGTTATACCTTAAAAAAAAAATAAATATAAATTTTAACACTTTATTACCTACCATATACGTATACTTGAAAATCAATGCTTTAATAGATTTTATATTTTTTTATTATCATACTAATTTATTATTTATATGAAATGGCTATTTTTGACTTCGTAATATTTTTATTACTCGTTTTAATAATAATCTTTACGCGCGTTAAATTAATGTTCAGCTACTGTACAGTAATATAACCGTGAAATACTTTCCGGACGATTTTTTATTCTTTTCAATTTCTCTACCGAATTCGCTGAACGAATCTGTACACGGTCGCATTCTCATAAGGCTCGGCGAATTAAGAATTTCAAGTATATAATAAGAGCACTTTTCTTTTTATTCGACAACAATCTACAGTACAGTTGTCGATTAGCACGATAAGTCGACGCGTTAAGAGTAAATATAACACGAGAGGTTTGATTTTGAAATTAAAACGGAAAAGCGTTGTGTATTGATTTCGTAAAAAACACCGTTTTCTTATTAAATATGCTGAACGCGTATGTTTGGAAAAAAATCACCAGTTTAGACTCCCTCTCCTCCCCTTAGATGTTCCCGTTCGCGCCGCCGACGACGTTGATCGCGATGATGTAATAGGACTTTTATATTGAACAGGAAAATCGCCGCTCAGTTTTCGATTCGTTTACTATCGGTCAACTCCGGAACCGATCACAAATCGACGAGAAACTATTGTTTGTCGAGAAAAACAAAAAAAAATATCAAGATCAACGACGATCAGGCAACAGTCGGTAAAACCTATACCGTTCGACCGGTAAATTCTAATCGCCTTGTATATTATTATTATTATTTTACACGGTCGCGGGGCGCGGTAAACCATCATTACGCTGATTTATGCCGGACAAAAGAATTTCGTGTTCCTTCCAGTGTAATATATAGGATGGGTGCCTCGTATATACAGCCGTACACGAAAAGTGACATGTAAATTATCGCGCCGCCGCCGCAGGTGATCCGTGCTCGCGCGATTTTTACCTTCGGCGACGCGCGTAATATCTTACACGAGCTCATATACATATACATATACATATATATATATATATATATATATATATATATATACGTATTTATATTACGTACGTGTAAATCTACGGCACCGTGTATAATTATTATTATCAAACTCCGTCGCGAATCGTGAACGTCGGACGAATTTTTTTCATTATCTCGTTTTTATTTTTTTTTTTTTACGATCCTATACGTCATATATATCATGTATATACACACGCCGCGTATCGCATGATTTACAGTTATTTTATTTGATTAGACGTGTTTGCCGTTTGGTAATTTTTAAAACACCAACAAACGCGACTAGGTTATTTCTCAGGAAAAACTGAATACTTGAGTAGAATATAATATTTTAATCGTAATTACCAATCATATTAGTCGAAAACACTTGCAACATAATTACTTTTTAATTACGATCGCTGAAAGTTATTGTTTATTTTTTTGTTGTTGTTGAAAAAACCAAATATTTTAATGAAAACTAAACACGTCAGTTACGAAATTCAAATTCTTCGAGTCCTTTTTACATTTTAACCATTAAATATTATATTGTAATTATTATTATATTGTAAGTAATTTTTAACATTGTTTTTAATTTACTCGTAATTAGCGAGGTGGGAATAATTAAATATAAACGCGTTTATAGGTCAATGTTTAAAAATACACTCGCTTAATAATTGATATACAGGCGTAGAATACTATTGGTACATGCATGCAAATAAGACGCGATCGATTAATTTTAAACGCGATGTTTCCAATAGTTTAACGGGACTCTAGTGTGGTAATGGAGTACCATCGACAATAATTAAACGTCCACGGTTCCCACGAAACATAATAATTATCTGACCAAATTACAATTACAACAACTACACAAATTAAAGTAAATAGAAATTAAAATAACTACAACCAATCAGTATCGTGGCGATTAAGAACTAAAACAGTTAGATACGACTTAATTATAGTACTTACTGGTGATTATAAAATTTCAAATGTTAAAACGCATTCTCAAACAAATCTACAAAGCTCGATCTACAGTAGCGATTACTTGTAATACGGTTATAGACGTTTAATTTACAATTAAAACGTTGAAAAAAATGTCGATTGAATAGTTCAAGTTACAAAATATCATACATCATTCCGCCGCCGCGAACACAGTGGATGTAGTTTATAAAATGCCTGAGATTTTTCAGAAAATTATAAATTACAGAGTTACTAGGCTCGATGATTATTATATTAATAAAAATATACGCCGCAAACGATTTGACAAAAACACACAATTGAAACGATTTGAAACACAGTTTTTTACTACGAACAAACGGAAAATACGGCGCGAGGACGCGCGTCACTATTATAAATCGAAGAAAAGTGTCGAAATAGGTTTTTTATTTGATTGATGTGTGAACACATATTATATATCTGTCGTTTCACTTATTCAAAGACATTTAGAAAAGTTTGTAAAGTTAATTTAACAGTATTAATAAGGAGAGTATTAATACGGATATTTGTCCACGAAATAGATTTTCCATAATCTTACACCGATTGTTATTTTCTTCTTACGGAGGTGGTATTAAAAACACTACACGACTGTCACGTATAGTTTAGGAAATTTGTTAGGAAACTATGATTGATTTCTCGTCGGACCCGTTGCACTACCCGACGATACGAAACGCCGACGTTTTTAATCTCGTCCCGTTTATATAAATTTTCGAACATAAAAGAGACACGCCGCGCTCTTAATTCGTTAATTTTAGTCATCGGCACAGGCGAGACCGCGTTCACCGAATTATTTCTTCTCGAAGAAACGCGGTTCCGCTCGAATTATCCGTTCTATAGGGCGGCGGCCGCCGACGATCATCCAGTAGTAGTCGTTTCCGCTATTGATTTTAACGCTTTAGTTTTAGTTTTTTTTTTTCTACTTTTGTGATTATATATTTTATCTATTTTTTTTTTTTTTTTTATTATTAAAAACGAAAGAAATTTAACTCTGTGGGAAAACCGCGTTCATCTTTTCGGTAAGATTCCTGGGAAAATGTCCACCACAAATACGTAATATACGTTTTAATTCATAACTCCTAAAGACTATCGCGCCAACGTCGTTTTAGTTTTTTTTCCGTCATAGGTTCATCGCGGCTATTAATCGAACAATGTTTACACAGTACCCACCGCGTACCCGTGTATAATTTTCTTTTACCCGCGTCTTATTTATTTCAATAAAACGCATCTCGGGCTCGCGATCGAACAGAGAACGAGAATGACGAGAACTGAAATGTTTTTAATTACAAAGTGTAACTTTCAACAAGAACAATGCAAATATATGTAAAAAAAAAAAAAAGTATAAAAATTACTAAAAAAAAATGCACCAGAAACGACCGTAGAGCATGAAATTCCCTGAAAATGCAAAATCGTACCATTAGATTCTATATTTCGCGAATCGCAGAATTTCTGTCCGACAGACTGGCAAACACATCAGAAGAAAAGAAAAACGCAAATGCGTTAATTATTATATTTATCGTCGTGGCGTACAACAACAATGAGTTTTTATTATTTCGTTAATTTAAAATATATCCCAACGCACGCGGCGTGTACGCGATGTGATTTAGCGTACACCACCACCTCCATCACACGATAATATTATGTGTATCCTTTGAAAGTTGGAAGAGTTGTCGTATATTATGACATGCGTGTTTGTACAATCTTTAAATGAGTTTTACAATGCAATTCAACGTCGGTAAGGGTTTGCGTGATGCAATCAACAATAGCAGTTGACAGTCGTTGTCAGTCGACTACGCTATATATTAGAATTTATTATTATATTATGCTCGCAGTAAAAACGTTTTCCTCCCGGCTTCCGAACGCGCGAGCGCGCGCGCGCGCGCATTTATACTATACTTATATACACAATAACATTTTAGTTAGACCGTTTACCCGCGCGTATATGATGAGAACTACATTACATTAAACTTTTATGTGACGTGTTTACGACTCGAGTTCTTTTGCCCCCCGCGCACGGCCCGTCCGCGTCTCGGCAAACACAATATCACGTGGCATAACAGTTTTTTTTTTCCCCTGTAAAAAACAAACGCTCGCTGCTCGCGATTTATACGGCTCGGTGCTTCTGAATATCGCGCGCCGCGATTATATCCGATAATAATAGCGCGCGTCCGTTGTGCAGCCGTAAAATACTTTCGACCAATTACCTCCACAAGCGCGTGTAAAAATAAATAGGTCCGAGACATTCCGGCGTACCTACGTCTCGTCATAATATTATTCGATTCAAACGACGACGGACGCGGCTCCGTCAAAACGATTTTACAAAGGGCCACCGTCATTTTTTTCAGTATCGATTTAGCTGTTCATTCGAAATCATATCGACCGCGGTAAAAGTGGTGAATTTTTCCGAATTTTCCGTATACCTATTTCCGGTTCGCCACCCCGTCAAAATCATTCGAATCCGGGGTAAAATAGTATTATGCGTTCGCATTGGACGCCGCGTGATTTTTGAAATTCCAGCGCGTTTCACGACGGAATATTTCCCCGGCGCAAAAACGGTTTAGATTTTTAACGACAGGAAAACAACCGACGACGGATTTAATACCGCCTCGGCGGCGGCGGCGGCGGCGCACTTGATAATAACGGCCGGACGAGCGTGTGGAAGGAACCAATACGTCATCACAACAATACAAAGAGTGTTATCGGTCCATCATCGCGGGTATCTTAAATCTTTGTTTCGGCGCGTATAAATAAATTGTGGCCGGCGGCGGCTGAAAATACGTTTTATATATGTATTAACTCAATAACGCCCGGGGGCTTTGTCCTTATATAAAACTGCTTTACGATTCGAATCATCGTTGCTTATATTAATTGATCGCGCGCAGTCGTTCCTTTTGTTCTTGTCAACGCGACGACGACAACGGCTTTGAAAAAAAAAAAAAAATGATTTTACCTTCGAAATCGGCGCACAGATTGATAATTTATTTCAGGAGGATAATAATATAACCGCTTTCTATTTCCTTTCCCTTCATGTCGTACCTACTCGGTTAGGTATTTACGCGACGATGTACGTTTTTTCTCTCGAAAACACCCCGCTAATCAAACACACACACATAATCTCGGATAAATTAATTCTCGAGGAATCTATTGATTTATTTTTTTATTATTTGTGTACACGACGAGTACTCGGAAAAAATGGTCCAACTTGTATCATACTGTTCGCATAATACCTATACGAAATATATAGTTCTAAATTAGTCCGCGCGCGCGCGCATAACTGTTTATTCGAACGATTATTTATTTTACGACTCCGACGACTCAAAGGCGCATTATTATCGACTATATATAGAAACGAAATGTCTCAACTAAACACGACTAATAAAGTATAGGACGTTTTTTTGCCGTCCGCGTACGTGTACTCGTATGGGGGACGCGGAGGAAATAAACTTTACGGAATGTGCCAATAAAACACGCGCGCTCGGTATTTCGCGTAAAAACGTAGTCTCGCAACGACCACACGACAACCGTAATGTTCGCGCGCGCGCGCGCGCACACACACTCATAAACCAAAGTAAAAACATATATCGTGCGATATATCTAGTCCGCGTACACCGTTTTCGTGTCACACAATATATATTGTTGTGTGCGCCCAAGTACGCGGGTTCCGTGTCCAACTGAGCGCACGATAAACGGAATAATACGTAGGAGGCGAGACGCAAAGTATTGCAAGTTTGTATGCACGCGCCGCGGAATACGTATCGCGTATACGTGCACCGTACAGATCCGGCGGCGGCGTGTCTTAGGAATTTGTTTCCACCAGGCTGTTTTTTCTACATTATCGTTTAGGCGTTTTTTTCGATTTTCGTACGGTAAACGTCGTCGTGTCGACGATAATAATCGATCGAAATACGAGTAAAACGATCGACGAAACTATTACACCGTCCGCCGAAACCAGGAGTCGTCAAAGGACGTTTTGTTTTTCATTTCAAACGCATTTACTTAAACTCCAAATATACGATACCCTCAATTTACGATATATCATATGAAATATATGTCATTATTATAGAAACCGAGTAAAAAAAGCCTATCGTTTACTGCACTCGGACACGAAGAATGTGAGGTGTGTGAAATTTGCCAAACTGTTCGTAAGAAAAAAGGTGTTGAAAATCGATAATTGAATCGAGACGACTGTCGGAAAATTATATAAAAGTAAAATACGTCGCTTTTTTCGGAATATAAGGACTCGTTGGGGTTTAGTGATGGCTTTCGCCCGCAGTCAGTCGAGTGTCATCGATTTTCCGACGTCGTCGGTCATCGCGATCCGGAGCCAGACTCCCAAGTCGTGTCTGTACCGATTCGAGTGTAAAAGGACACCGTCGTTCGGGATGCGTGTCGCACTCTTGAACGTCACCCGCGCACGCGGACAAACGCAGGTAATACGATCGACGTTTCCGATCCGGCGGGTGTCACTCGCCTCGCTGCGTTTTCAATCCGTTTTATTCGTCCGCTGCTTTCACCCTATCGTCACTCGAAACGATTAGGTTCGCGCGTTTTAATTTTCGCGTCCTCTGTAAAAAGCCGCGGGTCGTCGTCGTCGTCGCCGGGGGCCTTCGTGTACAAATATAATACGTACGCGCCGCACGACGGGGCGAAAACGAGTCCGAACAACAAACGAACACGGCGGCGACGGCGGCGACCGTTTATCGATTCCGGCCCCCGCAAACGACAAAATATTTTCTTGTTTGGACACGAGGGTGCGAGAGAAAGGGGAAAGAAGAAAAAAAGGTGTTTCGAGGGCAGAACGAACCCGTGGTTACGCGGCGCAGATAAAATCACGACAAAACGCATTATTATTATTATTCGTATACGCCACCGGCGTAGGTACAATGCAGAAGACGACGTCGCCTTGTTGTGACCGTCTATTGTGGTCGGCGGCGGAGGACAAATCGCGCGCAGGGTGCCGCCGCCGCAACCGCCGCCGTATCCTGGGTGGGCTCGGCGAAAAATCCGACGTCAAACGATACCGCTCGCGTACGATCACACGCTGACGACGACAATATAACAACAACAACAATAACGCCGTCTAATGTAATATATAACGATCGCGCAGATATCGCGCACACGGGGGTGGCTGCCGTTTTAAGACGATCCTCACGCCCTCCCCGTCCGTCCGTCCGACCGAAAAACGTAATGTACAGAAAGAGAGCCACACCGCGGCGGCGGCTAAACGCGTTTCGTAATAGACGATCGTTTACAATACGCGCACAATGACACGACAACCAATATCGACCTCTGTCAAAACACGCGTGTGTGTATTTAATAACAACAACAATAATAATAATAATGCGTTTGTGTGCGGGGGGTGTTTTTGGTTCCTTTGAGAAGAGCGACCTACCCAAATACGCGCGTGTACTCGCGGATAGTGTTATTGTGTTGTGCGCGGCCACCGCCCGCCTCTTCGCGACAAAAAATAATAATAAATAAATAAATAAAAAAAACATAATACGCGTTACCGCCGAACGCGCGAGTCGTCTTCTTTCACACACACACACGAATAATACGATTATTTTTCCCCGGGTGCAAAAAAGAAAGTGTTTTATTTTTTTTTATTATCGTCGTTTTTGACTCGCCGCACATTGTCCGACGTACGTGTACCATGTGTGTGTGGTGTCTATCACACTCGAGCACAAAGACGTCCTCCGTTATAATTTTATCGCGCGCGCACGCGTGTGTGTGTGTGTGTGTGTCGGAGAGACTTGTACGTCGAGTCACAGCGGGTCGCTGTGAACGCGACGCGTTTTTCCCGCGGTGTCCGGCAGTGTACGTATACGCGCCGTCGTCGTTATTATATTATATTTTCGTATAGATAGTTATTGTTGTGCGCGCGTATTGTGTCGAGCGCGTTAAACGCGAAGAATTCCGTGTCGTTATTAGGTATTATCATGTTACGCGTGTATGTCGCCCCTCTGAAACGCGGGGGCCGACTTGTCGTCCGTATAGAGACGAGCCACCACCACCACCTCGTCCCCAACCAGTCCGTCCCCGTCACCGCGATGATAACGTTCGTCCTGAATCAGTGGCGTAGATAGAATTTTTTTCTGGGGTGGGGGTGTTTAAGAGTCAATTCATAATCACAGGTTAATTTAAATAAGTTACTTTTTATTAATTTTAATTCGTATATAATATAATATATTATACTTATAATGAAAATATAATTTTACTATTATGTGTAAGTACATAATAATTAAATATAATTAAAATAAATAAATACCTGGGGGGGGGGGGGGGTGTTTCCTTTTATATTTATATTTTATTATTCATATTTATTGATACTTGATACTTTTTAATATAATTTGGTTGGAGTGATATTTATTTATTTTTTGTTTTTTGAGAACATGTCTGATTTACGGCAATGTTCCCACGAATTTCTCGCATAATTCATTGAACTACACGAAAGTTTTCGTTGTTTACGACAAGTAAAAAGCAAGGATTACAGTGATAAACATAAACTGAAGAGAAATACAACAGTCGAAACTGAGTAATAAACGGAACGTGTAGAGGTGTAGACACTGTATTATAAAATGTACATTATTTTGTAATCTATTCTCGACGATAAGTCGTTGCGCGTAAACCTAACCGGACACAATTTGATTTTAACCCGGGTACGAAGTCGGGACGTCGTTTTTTTCTCAATTTACAATTACCATAAACACGCTAAATACTATTATAGTGATAAATATAGACGCGGGTATAATAATAGATATAGAAAGTGGGTAATATATATTCGTCTCTATAGTCGTATTTAACGAGACAACGGTCGTTGTTGATATATCCATAAGACCCAGAACAATAACGCAGACGTAAAAAACGCCACAAACAATTAATAATATTTAAGGGAAGGCGATTAAGTCTATTTACAATGCACCCCATGTTTATTTTATTTGACACTTCCCTCTCAATGTGAATTATTGCACGGTCGATCTCCCGCAACGATTCGGATTGTCGCAGATCTCATCCCCGTGCTTTAATCCTTTGCGCGGCGAAAGATACACGAACACAAGCCGCAACTAATGCAAAGGATTAGTAACCCTTGCACAATGTAGCGCTTAAACAAATCAGGACGCGTGGGTTTTTCACACCGCCAACGGGCAGATAAAAGAACATCCGAGTTCATAATTTTATTATTAATATTTATTCGAACGCGTTCGCCGCAACGCTCTCTGACCCAGTCGTCGCCTTTGGACACGCCGTGCACACTTATTACATTTAAATTCGTTTCGAATCGTATTTCGCGATTATTCGTCATATATTTTATCATCTATTTGGAAACTCAGCAGTCGACACAGAAATTTAAAATTCAATTACTCAAAACTCGAGGATGTAGAAAGATTCTCGTTTCAAAATAATAGTTTATAAACACATTTTCCTTAATAAATCAAATAGGTAACGAACTTTATATCCGCGTTACAACATATAGTACCCGTTTGTACTATAAGTACTATAATTTGTAATTTCAGACTGAAATTTTCTGATTTTTAAGTCTCTCTTTTTTCTATGACGTTCAAAAATATTTATGTGTTTATAACCACTATTGTATTAAAGTCGTTTTTTTAGAAAAGTTAATTATTCGACGGCGGATTAAAAATATACATCCACGTTTTTATTCGGTTAACCGACCTCGCGATTATTTATTTTTTTCTCGTAAGTAAATGTGTTATTGTAACCGTGTAGTGCACGTGATATAAAGGTATAGTATAATAATACGAGCGTGTAAACAGGGAGAATAATCCACAATTCGAAATGAGAATTTAATTAACATTTTTAATAAATTATCTTTTCGAAACTTAAAACGAGAAACGTAAAAAACGAACAATGCGTCTAATTATTATTATTTTTTTATTCTACATTGACATACGAGTATTCTAGATATCTATATATATATATATATATATATTATACCTACGCAGTAGGGACATAATGGTCATTACACATAAAAGAAAGAAAGAAAGAAAGAAAAAACCTTAAAAAAAATTATATTATACTCTCAAACCCCATGGCGTGCAAACACAAACGAAACAAACAACAACAAAAAAAAGTAATAGGCGTGGTAGTAAATCCACTAATTTCAGTTCCCCATGGAATAATGGGACAAAATAAGCAATCAAGACAATATTGTGAAACATAAACATGGCCAATTTTTCCCTGCGCGTACAGGGGGACACAAACGTCCATAATCACCCTCGGTATACGCCCTTGTCATAAATTTATTACCTCGAGTCCGACGATTGTATTTTCAACGTTGGCGCGACGCGAAAAAATGCCTGACGCTGGTTCAAAAGAAAAATAATTGATATTATTATTACACGTCAAAACCTCTCCCTATTACCGTGTCCCTTTGTTATCTGTATAGGTGGTATACGACGTAGGTGGGGTTCTCTTTTTCAATTCTCCCTTTTATTTCATTATCACCATTGGTCAGAGTACGCGATTCGTCTCTCACTCTCTCTCTCTCTCTCTCTCTCTCTTTCGCTCTCTCTCTCTCTCTCTCTCTCTCTCTCTCACTCTCTCTCTCTCTCTCTTTCTCAAATCGATTTTCAAAATAGGTATTAATATACTCGCGTACGTCCGTATTATGTATTTATTAAATGACATTGTGACGCGACAATCGTTTTTATATTCAATTATTCGCGAACAATATGAAACAAAACAACCGAAGTCGTTCCGGGCACGTTTAGAATTATATTCATTGAGAAACTCGTGTGTGGAATTCGATAATTTAATTGTAATCAGCTCGTCGTCGCCAAAAATACCGTCGAACAGAAATATAGTTTTGACAGAAAGAAAATAAGACATAACAATACGAGTATATAAAGATTCGTCGAGGTCGATAATAATGAATAATACGATATTTTATTGTAGGGATTTCGTCGTCAACTTTATGAAAACAAATCGCCGAAATTACCTGTATTAATCACACGTCGACGACGATTATCGTTTTTAAATATATTCGTATAACCGATTTAATACCCCCGTTGTCATTATTATATTATATTATCTGATACGCAAACAATTTCAACGAAGTCGCGCGGGATTGTTTGAACGAGCGATACGACAACAAAAGGATAATAGTTCAATCACATACGAAGGCAATTTTCGAATTGGAGGTGGTCTCGGAAGAATCATCGATGAAATTTCGACGGTTTGTAGACAGTCTGTTAGTAGGTCATATAAAGGCGTTGGAAGTGATTGGTTACAACCCTTTGTCTTGGGGCCCGATGTTATTACACATTTTCTCCGCGAAACTCGATAATGCTACGTTGCGAGAGTGGGAAACCCAAGCCCCGAAAACAGAAGTCCCCGAATTAATAACATTTTTGAAACGCCGATTTCAAATTTTGGAATCGATCGAAAACGAGCGAAACTTGAAGAAGGCCGAAAAGGAGCCGACACAAACACAAACGGACGATCAACCGAATCATATCATTCGAGAAAGTAATAGCTTCGACAACGTGTCGATGAAAATAAAACGTAGTGAGTAATTTCCAGAATTTTATGTAAAAATATTAAAAATAATGAAATTAAAGATTATTTTATTTTGCATATTTTTAATGTTTTTATAGCATATAAATCCGGGCCCTAATAATGATAAACATAAAGAATAATTGTATTAAACATAAATTTTACTTACAACAAACTTACAACAAACATATTTCCCAATCAATCGGGTCCTCGTTATCGTGTACGGACGACGACAACGAAAATATACTCGACTACAGTAGCTCATAATTGAATTAGTTTTCCCCGACACTAAAGTGCGTAATTTATCGACATCTCGTATCGTAAACGACATAATACGCGACGTAATTTATTGAAATCTCGAACCGTCGTAAAACGTTCAGTCATAAACTTGCAGATTCGTACTAAACGACGACGTTTCCCCGACGAGCGGTGAGTATTATATTATATTGGCGGATATATTCGTGTAAGTGTACCTGCCTAAAACGGTTGAAACCAATAATGACACGAAAACATGATAGTTTTCGTACGAGAAATATTTTACGAGCGTCGTTACGAAGACGTCGAATACTGCACGAGACGACGTCGTCGGTGTTGGGAATTTTCAAACGACATTTTGTGTTCTCGTGATTAGATCGCATGTCGTTCGCATTGAAAATTGTAAAAAAAGTTAACGACTTAAATTTGAACTCAAATCGCAGATCGAATTTACATTTTTTTTTTACACATCTAATTTTATTTTCCTTTTTTTTCAGCTCGAGCAATAGCTACTATATTGCAAATACCGATCGCCGCTGCCAAATCGATAAAGCATCCAGTGCGGGTTAATAATATACCTGCTGCGTCGCGCGACAGTGTTTTCACTTGTCACCGATCGTACTGGGAATTCGGAATGCACCGGGAACGCGGGCGCCGATATTTACAATGTAATTTTAATTTTAACATTCCATGTCGATAGACATTTCGCTCGACGTTTTAGTTTTTAGACACGGAAATTCGTTTGATTCAGGATATTTAGCCATTGATTAAAACAGACATCGTTAATTATTGGGATTGAGTATCATGATGTAATAATTTTTTTTTTAATATAGTCGGCAAATTATTATGCTTAAACAACCCTCTTAAAACTATATGTACAGTGCCGAATTTAATTAATTTCCCTTGTACGAGGGCACGGACCGGGACGAAATAAGATACACGGTGGCGGCGTAATACGTAGGTATTACTACCTATATAGTATATACTCGTAGGAGAGAGCTCTAGCCGTAAGCGCACGGCCGACCTCGTTAAAAAAAAAAAACAAAAACAAAAACTATTCGGTCAATAGTCAACCGTTCAGAGGTGCAGCCGTAATCGGCACGAAGCGATAAAATTACCATACACCTATTCATAATAGTTGTAGACGAAACGTAACCGCCGTTTGATGGCGCGCGCAATAAAATCGAATTCATTTCGATTCGAATATATTATAAGGTTAGGCCTACGTGGCGGTCGTCGTCGGATATTATCGTTATTATTTTCGTACCGTCCATCACGTCGTAATACGTAATACGCACAATACCAATCTATAGTATACGCGTGTGTGCGTGTGTATGTATTTTATAAATTATTCGGTCGTTACGTGTTATTTATTCGTGACAGAATAATTGGAAACCAAAACATCTCAATAGGATCGGAACATGGAGTACACGTGCATACGATTATTATAGATAGCATTTCACGTATACGCGAGGTCGTTCGTTCTCGGCGTAGAGTTATTGACACGGGAAAATTATTGTTATTTTGTTTTGTGTCCGAGTGACCACCGCGCGCGTACCTACTATTAGAGATGATGCACATTACTTATTTATTATTCAGTCGTGTACACATATTATTCGTCGACAGTCGTTAGCTTACACGAACACGGTACAGAATCATTTTCAAGTAAGTACGTCGATACATTATAACGTCGTTCGTATACGATGTGCCATCTGCGTTTGTATATCCAGACGAAATATAAATAACAACGAATCGAATTCTTCCGCGGCAGTGAGACGATTATTATTTATTTCGACTAAAGCATTATCCGAGAGCGAGAAAACGATAATATTTAAAATGAAAACGGGTATCTACCATACGTATATTATATACTATAGCTATAGACGAAGTCGTAAATAAAGCGCGCTCGTATTACGCTATGAACGTATCCGAAAAACAAATATGAACATTTTTATCGAACGGGGATCGTCGATGATTTTTTTACTTCTAATTTAACGAATTATTTTAGACAACGGTACAATCTTCGTCGAGTTATATGATACGATCGAGTTTTACCATCTGAATAACAAAATTTTTAATCGAAACCAAGTCGTTCAATAAAACAATCGACGTTAATTTACAACTACTCTAATAACAATAAACTGGTCAATATTATCAGAAACCAATGCAATACGATTGATTCCGCTAACGGTGTTGTCCAAACATGGATATCGGTTACGAATACTACGGCGGTAAAACAATAATTTATATTGAAGCATTATTTTTTATTAATTATCCACTATGAATGGCCTACTTCTGTAGTGCATAATAATACACTTCACTTAGGGAATATTAAATGTTTGGTCCAAATTTAAAAGTTATGAAATGCCCTACTACAGACGACCTGTCAATTGCGTGTAATAAAAATATTAAGACTCTCAAGATTTGAACAATAGAAACACTGCGTTATAATAATAATAATCTAAAATTTTAACACAGTAAAGGTACTATACTTTCCATGTGTAAAAAATTTACTACTGTAAATTATACGCACATGAGTACTTCGAAAAAAAAAACAGAAATTAGAATCATACGCTTTTAATACTGGTAATGACGATAATATTATAATTGCCGCAATACTAAACAACATGAGACAGAAAGCCGGCGATTAATGATGAAATCGTGTAATACGCGGGGACAATCAAATACTGCCGACGGTATCTTACCGCCATCTACCGTAGAGAAAACGCGTTTTCAGTGGTCCGGGGAATCGAGATAATATACACACTAAACGCTGAGTTTTAAAACAATGAAAAACGAAATGTTGCATTACTTTACTTTAACGTTAAAAATAAACCTATTGTCCTTATTATATGACAGTAAATATCAACTATCAGTCTGTCTACAATATTGATAATAGTTCGTTTTATTATTTTATCAATAAGAATTCAGAGCGAAAATCATACAAAATGATTATTGATAATCGTAATTAGCAATACAAAATTGTTGTCATGATAGTTATAAAATAATACTACCTACATACTTTATATTAGTATTTTGTTGAAGTTTTTGTGTTGTTGATTTTAGTTTAAACATGGCGTGCTCGTCAAAAAGTAAAAAAATATTGCATTTAGTTACCACATATTTTCAACAAACTTAAAAGATTCAACTACATCTGAGAAAAATGTCAATGCTATTTGTATTGCTGATTTAAATACTATAAGTGTAAATGGTATCGTTATCTTTGTTTCCAGATGATTTTATTGCTAATAAAACTGTGGGAAATGACAATCTTAGTTATAATACTAATAAAAATATAATATCAGAAAGTGTTTCTTTTGAAGAACATGTATCACCTAGAAAAGTTGAATTTATTGCACAGAACAATACAACAGACTAATTGGA
This sequence comes from Drepanosiphum platanoidis, assembly GCA_948098885.1. NCBI lineage: Eukaryota > Metazoa > Arthropoda > Insecta > Hemiptera > Aphididae > Drepanosiphum > Drepanosiphum platanoidis. The sequence goes on from OX402542.1 coordinate 2,964,020, forward strand.
ATCATTTTTAGATTCAGAGAGCATCACAATTCACTGTATCATTCTTGATTTGTATACTTAGTGATAATTCAAAAAACAAACTTTTAATTTTTATGATTTTTAAATTAAAACTTTTTAAATTATTCTCAATACATTTATGTGGGTATAAGTTACTAAAATCTATTTCTAACTATAATAATTAATTAATCATTAATTTAAATTAAAAACATATTATTATTGAATAAAATTTTGAAAATAATAATAAGAGAGTAAATCCATTTCCACTTTTTGTTGCAAGATGATCATTTATTTATTATAAATAAACAACATGATAAAATCTAGAGTCTAGACCAACCAAAAAGAAAAAAAATTGTACATAAAATTAAAACATAAAATAAGTATTTTAGTTTGAAATGAATAGGTACTGAAACATAATAAATAATAATGTAACACATGTTATAATGGGTTTTAGTTTGAAAAAATGAATAAAGCTTTCTTTCTTAGACCATCGGGGAACATAAAAAAGTAATTAACATCTTTACATATTAGATTGCAAAGCAAAAGCACTTTCAGGAAAAAAGAATCTGTGCAAATTTTTTTTTTCAAATAAGGTACAGAAAATAGATTTGAATTTCTAATCGGATTATGTGTACAAACACCAATCTTACTTAATAAATCAGGAAATACAATATTGTTATGAAGATCATAAATAAATTAGACATCAGCTACCTAAAGTCCTAAAGAAATCTAGCATTTTAAATGCTTTATTGATAACTATAATAGTATTAAAAAATAAAAATAAATTGTAGGAATAGAGAATACTCAAATCTCTAACTGATATAAATCTGAATTATTGAATTATATTAAATTAGTTATATTGAAAAACTAAATTATTAAATACAATTCACAATTAAATAAATGCTTAATCATTAACAAAGACCAATAATTAAATTGTGCCTACATGAATTGCTTTAATTATTTCATTAGACATATTGATTTCCAGATTAGTTTCTAATATTTCTTTTTTTACTAAGCTAATATTGTTTTTAACACAACTTTCACTTGGGAAGAGGGGCTGTAAAATGGTTGAAGCTACACTTTCTTTTAAAATAATATTATTGATTCACAATATAATTAGGTTTTAACTGTCTTATTACTTAATATATTTGAAAAAATTATACGTTTAATTACCTATTTGGTTACCATCATAAATTAGCACTATATCATTTGTCATTAATATTTTATTTAAATGTTAACCGGAAAAAAAATTATAATCATTTTTGATGATCAATATATAATACTTAAAAAAAAACCATCAAATATTGAAATGGCCAATAGTTATATATACCTACAATGTGTTAAATACTTTGATACGTCTAATAAATGTTGTTATTATAAATCTTATAAAAAGTAATAAATATTCATATTATATTCAATATAGATAGGTTTCTAATCATTGATATAGTATACGTGGCGAAACATACTAAGTTTCAAAAACCAAACATTAATAAATATATTATAATATAATATAATGTATTTATTAATAAATTATAGCATTGTTTTATGCCTATAAAAAAGAAATATTTAAATTGTTTCAACACTCACAGCAATATTTGAATTGCCAGTTTAGGATTATGCAAATCGTTAATCTTCTGCCACGTCGAATGATATACCATACCATTGATTATAAATACATATATATACATTATATAATATATAGTATTTATAATCAATGACCATACCTATAGGTATTAATTAATTCTTTCACCGTAAATTTTTAACATTAATAAGTAAACTAAAAATTACCTTTAAAGTAATCTTCTACTCTAGGTATCACGAGGGTGATACTGATTCTAAAACATCAACAGCAAATATTCATCGGCCATAATTCGATTCACTGGTATAAATTATCACTTTGAGAGAAAAATACAACAAAACACAAGTGTCGCGAACAAGTCGTCGCCGTCGTGGCGACTCTCACGGTCGGGACGATTTTCGAGCACCGACCGAGTTAATTAATAATTTTAACGATTAATCGTTTTCGTGTCGTTTATTCGTGTGGATCATTTCGTCGCGTAGAAAAAAGTGCCACGCCCTCGGTATGAAAATCATGACGAAACACAAGGCTGCTCTCGACTCGGCGAAACGCGCGTGTCCGCGCCAAACGGCTTCGAAAGTCGCTTCGAAAGTCCATAATATTAAATATTGAAATTTCTAATACGATAATATTGTTCGATCTAATACGACGTGAAAAAGTTTAAAACGCGCACTCGATACGTATCGCGAACGTACGTTCCGCGTCGAAAACAAATGTCGGATAGATAACGACGGACGAGCGGGGAAAAGCGTTGTTTTGTGCGACTTTGCGAGTAGTCGGAAGTCGCGAGGCCTCGTCGTCGTGCCTGTTGTCATGGAAGAAAACGTGAGCGGAACGTCGTGCGAAAACGTCGCGTGTTTTTGTCGTGCGCGACTGATAATTATTATTATTATTATTATTGTTCGCCACCTCGTTCGTTTTGTGTGCGCCTCGTCGCGACGTTTTTCACACGTGATATTTCCAATAATATTATATGTGCGCAAATCGACGTTTTTCCATTTAGAAAATAGAAAATAAATAATCAAAGTAATAATTATATCAATATTTAATGGTTAATACCAGCAGTGGGGGGGGGGAGTGTCAAACACTGGGGCCGCCAATATTTACTGGCTTTAAGGGGCCCCGGTCCAATCAACAATAACATATTGCAGATGTCCATACAAAAAAATACATGTTGAAATACTAATGTTTTTGTTATTTATTTATTTAATAAAAGTATATCATGAAATAGATCATAAAGTCTGTCATAAATTAAAATAAACAAACTATTATCTCATAATAAAACAAAATTATCAAGGAATATGGTGTAATGAAAATAACATATTGGTATAAAATACATAGGATACCCATAAACCATAAATAAACTATAGATTAGTATCTAAATAACTATAAATATAACCAAAACATTAATAATATGCTTTTAAAACCCATTTATATGCTATAACAAATTTTGGAATACAGAAATATGCAGTACATGTTAAAAAATGACAAAATATGCAAAATTAAACTTAGTATTTAGGATCTATTTATTATAACTCAAACTTGAAGCTTATCTAGACTCTTAGACTCTATCCAGACTGTTAAAAAAAACATGCAAATGCATAAAAATCCTGGCCCTAATAAATTTAATAATTTATTATATGTATATTAGTTCCTGTGAAAATGAAATTCAATAAAAATTTAAATAAAAATGTCCACACAGGTAGTTGAGGTAGTTGAACATTTTATACCTAAACAAAATAAACAAAATATTTATGATTCTACTGCAGGTAAACTATTTGAAATTCATTACATTTTCTAAAAATAATGATAATTTATAATAATTTAATAATTGTGTTGCTAATTTTTGTGATGTTGTATTACTTGTATTAATGCTTATTAATGCCTTTATTTATTTTATTGATGTTTCTAAAGATTCAGAATTTATTTAATGTCTCAAATGATAAAATACTTGAGTAATTTATGTCTCAAATTGATAATGAACAAAATATTCATGACTCTACTGCAGGTAAGCTAAATAAATTAATAAATAAATTCCAAACATTTTTCTAAAAATGATGTCAATTTTTGATAATGTAATTGTAATACCTACTTATTTATTATATTGATGTACCCTATCTCAATATTCAGAATTAAATATTACAAATAATAGATTACTCCTGGATACCTAAACCTGAGATTCAAATTGATAATTTATTGGATATACATGATTCTACTTCAGGTAAATTAATTAAAATACATTACATTTTTCTATGTTGTTGATGTATAATAATTTAGTAAAATATATATTAAATAAAACTGACTAATATATACACAATAATTAATGATGTAAAATAAATACATAATAAAACAAAAATGTTTGTATTCAAAACTGTGTATTACAAACCAAAACTTCAATTTTACAGGCTAAGTTTTTATTTTATTACCTATATGTTTTTCATACATTGTTAATTTTGAATACACTAGATTGCTTTTAATTAATTTAAATACTTAATATATTAAATTATTATATTTTTATTCATTTATGAGTTTCTATTTACCTATGACAATTGTTTTGTTTTTTATTTTTTACTATATAAAATAATACTAATTTATAGTAGATAATATGTTATATTACCTACTTGCTGTCAATTTTTACTAAAGTGCAATGTGCAAGTCTGGATTAAATAAATATAGGCTGGGTTAGATAATATTATTAATAAGCATTGACTGTAAAAAGTATAATGTACTTACTAATTATAAATTTATCTTTGGTTACATTGAATAGTAAATGAATAGGTATCTATTTTAAAATATAAGTACCAATTATATTGGTGATTACTTATTGTTTACTTCATATTATTAGGTTTTAATATGCATAATAATTATCCAACCGACAGAATACATTTCGAAGAAAATATTAAGAGCAATCTATATTTATTAAAAGATGTATTTTATCATATGGACACCTACATTATAGACCAGATATTATTGTTTTTCACCCGAAAAGCGACTAGATTTGTTACTCAATAATGTTTTTGAATGAACACTATTGTATAATGGTATATGTATATTATTGTAAAAAACATAAATTATAGCCGAATCCGCATTACCAACACTATAACGAACGACTTTGCGATTCAGCGGATTTTATCCGTTATTAATATTACTCGGCGCCGAAATGAAACTCATTTCCGAAAATCGTATTGACGTCAACGCGCGCAATTTATCAGTTCCAACGCGCGTTGTATAAAAGCGGTTTAATAATACAATAATAATAAGTTTTGCATAAAGCGTCAGTTGGTCGTACTTATTTATTACATCGATATAATATCATAATATATTATCACTAACCTCGGGCCGTCGTCGACTGCATTGACGACCGTTTTCATTCAGCTGAAACATTTCACAACGTATTTTTTCGTGCTGGTACACACTCGAATAAAAACACCACGACGCGGGCAAACGAGGGCACCACGGAACGATTATTATTCACTACTCGCGCGAACCACGATATTACCATAATTCGTTTGTTTTTGGCGGACGGTAAAATTCACAAGCCGTTTTGGCGGACGGCGGCGGCGGCGGCGGCGCGGCGGCGGCGGCGATACGATGCGAAACGACGACGACGTCAAAAAACGCACACTCGAAGCCTTTACCGGCTTGGATTAAACGTCGTCCGAGGCTCGACGGAATCGTTGAAAATCCGAAGGCGAGACGGCCATTACACTCGCGTAATGGATCGCGCGCACCGGACGCGACGGGGCGGCGGCGATACGAGACGGAAAATACGAAAAATACCGAATGTCGATGGTACGGTAGTATTTTAGCGACGAAGTAATTTGGTTGCGCCCACGCGACCGCCGTGAGACGTGCGATTATTCGTCGATAATTACTATTACCATCGCCGCGAAACGAAATGTTGAAACCGAGAAACGAGACAATGGCGATCGGCATAAAATTCTCGAAACACGGACCCGCTCGGAGAAGCCCACCACATAAACGCGAACCGACGAAGACTGAAGCAACGGCGGAAGGGTAATCCCCGCGTCGGCCGAAACGGTTAAAAAAAACGAACGGCCAATGAGAATTATTCACGAATCATGGAAAATGATTTTTTTCGTAACGGTTTTTTATTTACCGAGAATCGTTACCGCGGTATCCGGAGTTCTGTCCGCGGCCCGCGACCGCGTCGTCGTCCCGTCACGGCAGCCACGCTAATATAGACCTAGCGTAGGATTGCCATAAAAGTTCAAGTACTGACCGGGACATTTACAAAAATAATTTAAACAACCTTTTTTTTTGAATATTGTTTTTAATTATAAAATTTAGAACACGGTGTAATGTAAATATGTAATGTACCCGGTCTATATATATATATATATATACATAGAATAAAATAATTTTAAATTAATTTTATAAAAATATAATTTAATATAATTATTGGTATTAATATTATTTACACATAACCGGGACTTTTGGAGGGTCTAGTGGGACGCCCGGGACCGAAGTCATGAACTGGTGACATGTCCCGGTGTACCGGGACGTATGGTAACCCTAACCTAGCGTCGCATTTCTTATTCGCTCGACCGATTGGCCGTCAAATTCACTAATAGTATACTTGCAATTTATCAGTTTCAACGCGCGTTGTGAACGGGGGTTTAATAATAATATATAATAATAATAAGTTTTGCATAACGCGTCGGTGGGTCGTACTTATTTATAACATCGATATAATATTATAATATATTATCATTTATCACTAACCTCGGGCCGTCGTCGACTCCATTGACGACCGTTTTCATTCGGCGGGTCCGAAACATTTCACAACGTATTTCGTGCTGCAGTTACACTGGAATAAAAACATCACGACGCGGGCAAACACAACACGCCGGAACGATTATTTCACTACTCGCGCGAAACCACGATATTATTGTATGATACGTTTGTTTTTGGCGGACGGTAAAATTCACAAGCCGTTTTGGCGAACGGCGGCGGAGACGGAAAACACGCTGAACATCGACAGTACGGTAGTTATTAAGCGACAAATAATTTGGTTTCACCCACGCGACCGCCGTGAGACGTGCGATTATTCGTCGATAATTACTATTACCATCGCCGCGAAATGAAATTTTGAAGTCGTGTAACGAGATTCGATGGCGGTCGGCATGGAATTCTCGAACACGTTCGGACAAAACCCCGTAGACATACGCGCGAACCGACGAAGACTGAAACAAAGGGAAGAAAATGCCAGCCTCTCCCCGCGTCGGCCGAGACGAACTGCCAATGAAAAGCTTACGAGAATTCATGGAAGTCGTTTTTTTTCGTAACGGTCGTTTGCCGAAAACCATTACCGCGGTATCCGGAGTTCCGTCCGCGGCGCGCGACCGCGGCCACGCGGCCACACGGCCACGGCCACGGCGGCGGCGGCGGAACATTCACACGCAGTGCTGTGATTTCGTGCTGTGATTTCAATACCAACACTGACTTTATAAAACGCGTTTACACGTGACGAGCGTTCGGCCGAGCACTAACATAGACCGATTCTATTCACTCGCTCGCTCGGTTCCTCCTTGAGTTTACTTGACAGTGCTCAGCCGATTACCCGTCACGCAAAGGTAAACGTACCTTAATTTTTTTTTACTTTTTTCAGTTATTTATTTTAAATCATCATTGATTACAATACAAATTTAGAATAACAATAGTATGATTTTTTTCTATCTCTTTAAGCAAAGCTTGTGTTGAGATAAAGAGTGTATCATGTTATACGAGTACAAGAGAAAAAAAGAAAAAATCTAAAAACAATAAAAATTTTAACTAAAGAATTATGTACAGTATTATTAATTATTAATTATTAGATAGGTACAATATAAAAATAAACTGGAGAAAACAATTTATATATTTAAAATTACAAAAGAAAAATTAATACGAATTTTCAAACATATTTATACAAGTAATATTATATTGTGTATGAATATCGATTGCCGAATACTTATTATGACTCAAACGATTCGAAAAAATAATGTTTATGAATGGACACTATTGTATAATAGTATATGTATATTATTGTAAAAAAACATCAATTATAGGGCCCTTCCTTCAAAACGACACTAGGGCCCAATTTAGCCTAGTCGCGCCACTGGTTAATAATCATAATTCATAAATAATAACAAAATATTATTAAATATACATAACATTATTTGAATACAAACTATTAAATATATTTAAACAATAATAAAATAAAATAAAATATAGGTATTATAATTCGAGTGTTATAATTAAGAGTGCGAAAAAGTCACGACCGATGTTTCATTGATTACATTTCTGATGGCATAGTTGGCATAAAAATATACATACATTTAAAATCGAAGTTAAGGTTTGTAAAATTTTATTTTCTGGCTCAAAACAAAATATGCTAGACAAACTATTCATAGTTTAAAACAGTTAAACTAAATAATATCTATCCATGTTACGTATGAATACATGTCATTCATAGAAAAGTGCATTCACAAAATATTTTAATTTTATTAATTATTGAGAAGAAATTTCATCAAACTCCACAATGATTGAAATAAGTACGCAACGTCAATTCGTCAACGCTCTAATAGGTACGTATATGTATTCAATACGACTAACGATTACATAATATGCAACATTGACTTTCGGAAATTTAAATTTTACAAACAACTAAATAGTATAATGATACATTTGAATTTTAGCGAGTTTTGGAGCCATGACTATAGGTATGGCACTTGGCTGGATGTCGCCTATGCTATCCACGTTTCCTATCAATGAAACTGTGGAAACATTTCTTTTATACGCCGCGTGCGGCGTGTTCTTCTTTGCTGCAATTGGTGCATTATCAGCTGCAATAATGACGATTTGGATCGACTATCGTTATATTATGATTGCATACGATGTGATAACTATCGTTAGTTGGATAATTCTCATATCAGCCAAAAATAGCAATAACTATTTACAATGCAGATCTGTACAAGGCCTTGGAGTTGGTGGACTATCTGTCGTTATACCACTATACATTGGCGAAATTTCGCAACCACACGTTCGAGGTAAACATCATGACGTATTTATTACATATCTGAGTTTTATTGTACGAATCGCACATGCACTTTAGTCCAGATATCATAATTGAATGTTCGAATATTATAGGCAAATTGATAGCCATGTTTCCAGTTTTCATTGTCATTGGCATTCTTTGGTCATATATTGTCGGCTCAATGGCTCATTATGCCGTATTCAACATTTCGTGCGGAGTTTGGACCATTGTACACCTGGTGGCAGTGTTTTTTTTACCCGAATCGCCATATGTTTTGTTAAAAAAAGGAAAGGACGAGAAAGCGAATGAATCGATGATGAAATTGCGGGACGGTAATCCTGTTAATGTCACACAAGAACTGTCATTGATTAAAGTAGTACAAATATATGAGCGCGCATTAAACCGTTTAGTGACACATTTGTTTGAATTTGTTGCTTTAGAACGAAATAGAAATGCAGAAAACTCGCTCATTATCGGATATCGGAAACCTCAAATCTTTGTTGATCGGTTTTGGCTGTATGCTTATCCTACAGTCTAATGGAATCATTGCGCTTACCTATAATATGCATAATATCATTAGTAAAACACAAAAAATAGACGAAGCTGAAGGGGCTGTAATTATTGGAGTTGTTCAGGTCGGGAAAAGTTTATTATTTTTTTAAATTAAACCCACCGTGTTAAGTGCGTTTACATCTCGATAAAAAATACATGCTTCTGTCAGTGTACAACACGAGAAATGTAGCTTTTAAAATAAGTTATAAACAATTACAAGCGAAATAGAAACGAGAATCGTATACTCTGAAATTGTATTGTTCAATTGAGTTTTTTAAGTTCAAAATGTGTAATGCGATTTTATCTTAGGGTATATATAATTAATATTTGGTATTTTAGGTTATTTTTACACATAAAGTTCAAGATTCTCTCCTACGTGTAATGCATTTTTCGTTAAAAAAATGTTGATGAGTAATTAATTTTTACATTTATTTCTGTTGTAGTTGATCGTGACAGTTTTAGTGGCGAGCGTCATGGACAAAGTCAGCCGTCGAAAAATGTTGTTAATTTCAATTATTTTGACGAGTTTATCTATGATATTAGATACAACATCGGTAGAAAACTTTCCGATAACCATGAAGAATGGTCAAATGTTACTTTCTGTACTGCTAATTATTACAATAGCCACGCAATTTGCAGTTTTTTCCCTTGGAGTTGGCGTTGTTCCTTGGATAATTATGGGCGAGATATTCTCCACCAAAGTATGTTGAATTTGAAATATTATACACATAATGATTATAATAAATTAAATTTTATGGAAATAAACCAATTTAATAGTTTGTAATCGAATTAAAACTAATTTAAATACCAATCGTCATTTCCAGATGAAACCATATGGCACAAGCTTAGCAGCAGTCACTTATTGGTTATTTGGATTGGGAGCAATCGAAATGGTTAAAGAGAATAATTCCACAACGAGAACCATAACTGTCGTTGTATTGGGCTTGTTGAGTGCTTTGTTTGTCTATTTTTTGGTTCCAGAGACGAATAATAAAAGCTTGGGTCAAATACAATCTGATTTGACAAGTACTCAAACCGATACTACAGTATCCTCAAACAATGCTGAAGCTTGAAGTTGCGAAATAAAAATGATTTACTAACAAAATGTACAATCCGCATTTCTTTTCTTTAGTGTGCAAAATCACATACCACATACATAATGAACAACAGTAAAATGATTTTTAGATTCTAAGTGATACTGAAATTGTCCTATGATGTATATTTTATATATTTATTTAAATTTTTTCCGTCTGTTGTTCAGATTTGTACCAGAATACTTGATCCAATCATCATATTGATTTCAGGTATTAAATTGTCGTGGTTTGTGTATTTAGCAGCAGGTCTTTTTTTTAAAGTTTAAATTCTTAACAGTTATCCAAACAACTGAGAAAAACCGACTAAAAAGTTGATAATAACTAAATTTAAGGCGTACTTGTTCCGAACGAATCATATTATTATTTTTTATCGTAAAAAAAATCGTTTTAATGACCATCGTAAGGATTTGAAATAGTTATTTAACACCTATTTATATTACCATATTTTAATATGGAATTATTCTCTAATGATTTTGACAATTTTGTGTTTAAAAATATAAATAAAACTAAATAAATAATGTTGTTTAGAAGTTAATACTCTCAATATTATGGAGGAGACGCGTAAATGATGAAACATTGTTTTTTCATAGTTGCATTTCCGCCTATATAATAATTTGCGTATAATCGAAATAATAATAATAATAATAACATATATGCCTTACGACGGGCGCGTTGGACAAACGAGATGGCGACTATTCGCGTGGTCTATCTAATAACATTACATAACATTTTCAATCAAATTAATTAATTGTATGCCCCAACAATATAAACAACAAAATACTAGATTAAAAATATTAGAGATAACACGTTATAAAAACGATAATACGAAATAATGAACGCCGCTTGTCGCGGCGCCGCAGGTGTCCCTCGTCTATATTATACTCTATATCTGTAAATTTTTCTTTGATAATTCGATTGAAAACATCACAACTATTTAAACACAATTTATTCGACCGATGTTTTCACATGAAACAATAAAATATGATCGATTTCGATTAGAAGAAAAAAAATGGTTAAAAATGCACATGTATCTTGGAAAATCGAAAAACAGCACGAAATAAAATCGAAAAACTCCCCAGAAAATATGCAAAATAAAGTTTTCAATTAGACGGCGTGGAAACACATTTTAAATCAACTGACGACTACGTTACTGAATACTGCACAATATTACCAATATACGGCACAATATTTTTCGAATTGCACAATATATTTCAAACTTTTTTGATTTCGTACAATATATTGCACAACTCTTCAATATTAACTACACACGATCAATTATATTGTACAAACCCCGATATTGCGCAATAATATTGCACGTCTATAGGCCGCTTAAGCTTGCCGATCTGCTATTTTTTTAAGGACTATAAATATGCAAACGCCATAAAATCCCAACCCCCGGGTTATATTATCAGTATAGATAATCTAATCACAATGATATAAGACAGTTCGTTGTGAATACATAATTATGTAACAATTGTAATACGTAATAACGACGAGTGTGTTTTGGCGTGAAATCGGAATATCCGAATACTGCACGGGCAGCCAACACACCAATGACAGCCGAGCTGCGCGCGAAATCCGACCGACACCGATCGAGCGACGCGCAAAAGTACAGTAGCAGCAGCAGCTCACCCCGGATCAGTAAAGTGTCGACCGCCGCGCCGGAAAGTTCTTCTCGGTTTTAGCGTTGCAGTTTTTATAAATAGTCGATATCGTGCCGTCAACAATCGTTATTATTCGTCGCGACTTTTTTGCGTCCGCGTTACTACTACTTACTTTTCGTTTCACAAGCCATATTGGAACGCCGGACCTCCATCGACGGCAATCCACCAGCAAAGGCCGTAAGTAGTACCGATTATATTATTTTTATTTACAGTCTATAGTTGACGGGTAGAGTCGTAGGGTCCTAGGCGCCGACGGGGGGGGGGGGTGTGGCGACCCTCATTTTTTTCACGAGGTAGTGAAATCATATTTTTGCCGTCCCATAAAAAAAAAAATCGTCATTTTTTCACCAGAAACGTATAATTTTTTACTAACTTGACAATCAGTACCTAATTTTTTTTGTCATAATGATATAACCTTTTTTTTTTTTTTCTACTTCTGCCGTCGTCGTAATAATTCATAAAACATTTCCGTCGAGCCTAGTTTTTATTTTCAAAAATGTCCGTCAATCGAATTAAATCTAAATCATACGTACCTATTCGTTTTTTTTTTGTTTAATTAATTTTTAAATTTCGTTTTATTATTATTAATCGTTTAAAATCCCGTATAAAACTTTCAATTTAAACGCGATTTTTTTTTTTTTTTACAGTAATTTCTATGAATAATATAACATTGAATGGTAACAATTGAGTTTTTAAAATAGTCACTTTTCGTTCGTTTTTTTTTAACATTTTGAAAAATTTTTTTTTTTTTTATCGAATCAATCAAGTCGAAGCAAATTGAGTTTTTAATATATTTATTATATTATATTTAATATAATATATTTATAATTATAGTTATGTTGACAAAACACAATTCGCCCGTTTTAATCAATTTCAAAATTGCAATATGCGATTATTATAAATCATATATATAATATATAATAGATAAATAATATAATTTATATTTACGATAATATTAACGCTTAAAAATCAGTAGGTAAACTGTTGAGTATAGCTGTTTTTATTTCTATTGTATCAAATTGAAACTGATATTAAACGACGTCGATGAATATAGATTTTGTCAGGCTGAAAACTCCACTAATAATAATTAAATATTTACAAATTATCATAAAAAACCACGCACCAATCGAGATTGATTGAAGTGTGCAATTCGTATTTTGCTATTGTTCTAATTAAATCGAAAACCCGTTTGCTTGAATTTTTGGTTGATTATCACTAGTTTTAAAAAATGTGATCGAAAAAAATAGGCACGTTGGAAAATCAAAATTGCATTAAAATTTTTACCATTCAGTTACAATTTTCATAGTAATTACTAATTACTGTAAAAAAAAAAAAAACCACATTTAAATAAATTGATTTGTCACAGATATATTAACCCGTCGTTGGTACACATACAGTTCGTAACATGATCGCTCACCCTTCACTTTTTATAGCATTATTAATTACTCGATAAACTTAAAAAATCAAACCATACCTATGAATATGTATATTTTTATCCTTTATTAAAAAGTTATATATACTTTTTATGTACAATTAATAATTTATAAAATAAAAATAAAAAACTACTATCTTATTCTAAAAAAATTATTTTTTTTTCTCATATAAAGTAGTAAAAATTAATTTAAAACTTATTATAAATTAAATCTGAGTCTGAGTCATCTAAAACAGCTTCTTCGGTCTCCTCTAACCACGAATTAATTTTATTAGTCGTGATAAATTGAAAAAAAATAAAAACAAGTGTACGTAATCTCAACTGCGGCGGCGGCGGCGGTGAAAAAACTATTGCGCGGTTAGTACAGTGTTAGCTCATTTAATCGATACTCTCGACTTTGTCTAACAATAACTGATAGGAAATGACAAATAGCGCAATCGTTTATTTTTGTAAATATTTGTAGACATGGAGGTATTTTATAGTATCAGATTAATTCGATAATATTTGAACGATTAACGCTCGAAATGCTATTTGTATAAGCGCGCTCACATGTGTACGAACGACGGGTTAAAAGGGTCACTTATACGGGATTTCGGACACTTTATATGCGATCATAATATCTGTCTATACATGTTGTGTAGTTAAAAAACAATAAATGTTCATGTAATATTCATAATGAATTCAAGTCATAATATTTCAAAGCATAGTTTATTTCTCAAAGAATAACAATGGAATTAGTATTAAAACACAAATATAATAAAACCTTTTTGTGATATTCCAACCCATTGTTTTTACTGTAGTATTTTTCTGAACAGATATAATACGATTTGAAAACACTGGCTGTACCGTTTAAAAATATTACATACAATTTTTTCAATTTAGTTAAAATTTACATTTTTTCACGTTATCGCATGCGTAATAAAAATCGAGTGATCCGAGGAGGGAGCCAATGTTCGAAAATTGTTTTGACGAAAAATCTAAGAGCCTTTTATAAAATCATGCTTTAAAATAATCTTACGCTTATATTATAGTCGCGAACGACGTATTAAGTGTAAAATCGATTATTTTAAAGTACAACACAACCACAAAAGACTGATGGATTATTCGCGACGGAAAACAATAATCGAGCGGGACGATGAATTTTACTTAAAATCGCGTGCTCTCGTCTATCTGATCCGCGGCATGGCCAACTTTTTTATCCGCTTCGTCGGTTTATACTTTAGAGCCGCCGGCGATACATCGAACGCGTGGTCCTTGATTTCCGCCATGTTCACGACGATTATTTTCGGCACGGACAGTTCGACGATCCGCTTCGACGGTATCGCCTTCAAGACGGCTTTCGAAATGTGATAGGGGTTAAATTCCATGTCCATTTTCGTTTCCGACGACACTTTTCGCGGCACCGACAGTGCTTTAATCCGCGGATTCTCCACCGGCTTCCTATTCCGATTCACCGGCGCCTTCGGCTGGGCCGTTCTGATGGCCGCCGCCCTCCGCTCGAGTTTTCTATTCACCGGATCGTCGTGCAACCTTTTGATCAGTTGCTCTATTTGTGTCTTGGATATTTTCGGCTTTAGCGTATTCTGTTCCGGCGGCCTCTGGTTCACTCTCCTCTTCGGCAAGGCGTTTTTACTCAACCATTTCTGTTGCGCCATCCAGCGCTCCGCGGCCGTCCTCTTGTCGGCCGTCGACTTCAAATAACGCATCTCGTTGTCGTCTCCCGCGCACTGTTGGTGCACGTTTCTGCGCTGCTTTTTCGGCTCAGACAGTTGGAATATTCTCTCGTACGATAGCTTTTTGTTCGGTTTCGTCTGCTTACGCGGCCGATCGGCGATCGCCTGTTTTTCCGTGAGGCTCATCCGGACCTTGGGTCTCGACAAGTATTCTATTCTGGGCGGAATTTTGCCGGTCAACGTGCCGCGCGCTATGGGAGCGGGCAACGCGACGTACAGTTTCGGGTCGGGCCACACTCGTAACCGTATCGGCTTTGGAGCGGATAACAATTCCAAATGCCGTTTTCTCATCAGTCTGTATAGGATTTTCTTGTTTTTCACGCGACTTGTTCGCGGCAAATCTTTTTCGTTCGTTCGAGCATTCAACGCCATCGCTTTCTTTACCGCTCGCTTCAACCGTCTTTCGAACAGATTATATTTCCGCGCCATGGCGGAAACGTGTTTCGCAAAATTAAATTACAAGACGGATTAAAAAATAAAACTATTGTCGATGTAAAATAATAATACAATTTAAAATTCTTAACGATTTGAATGATTGATTATCTATACATTCGCATGTTAGACATTAAAATTTATATTTTCATAGCAACAGCCGACTCTGTTAGTAACGTGGCTATATTATTATTCAACCGCCAAATCGTATTTAATATTTTCAAAATTAAATCAACGTCGTTTTCATAGTAGTTTTACATTCGTTTAGATAGTTGGGTAGCGAATAAATTAGAAAAAAATGCCATCTCATACATATTGTAATTTATAATACTAATTGGGGAGATTTAAATTAATGTAATTTTTTGCAGTGATTTTTTTTGACACAGAAAATATTTTGTCCCCGAGAGAGATAAAAAATATTTTGTACTTTAATTACTAATTATCATATATTATTTACATTTAATGTAAATATTAACTTATGAAATATTAAATCTTTTTTTTTAAGTCTTTCTTTGTCTTTGAGAGGACATCTTAGACGGTAAAAATGTAGGTAGTTAAGTTACAAATATTATCGATTAAAGTTTTAAGTAAAATTTAATGAAAAACACATTGGTAAATAATATATTCTCAAATAATGTAAATATTAGATCTTTTAGAACACCATTCAAATTGGCACAATTATAATATCCACTACTAGTTCACCATATTAACGTTTAAAACCTAGAGTAAACACTATTTATTTATTAAAACAAATGATTAGATATTATTATATTGAAATTTAAAATAAAGTAAACTATAAGACTGCTGAAAACATGTAAACACTAAACGTTTTATTAAATTCAATCGACGAAAAGAATATTGAATAATAATATAATATGTCTAATCAAAAACAATGAAAACAACATATATTTTTTTCGTTATATCTTATCTAATAGTTAGGTTTTGTTTACATTGATCATAATATGGACAGTAAGCTTTCCAGTTATCATAATTAGTTTGTTAATTAAATTTAATTTAATCTATGATTTAAAATACATTCTTGGTTAGTTTATGATAATTGTCAACTATGGAGATAAAAACAAAATAAAAATTTTAAAACTTAAAGATAATAATATAAAAATACATTGTCAAGTAGTACATATTAGGTTGTAATTTAAAGCCATTGTGTAACAACTGATATATTATATATTATACTGCTGTGTTGAAATAAAATCATTATAACTCATATTTATTTCATTTTAATTGAATCAAATAAGTATAATTCATCCAACGAAAAATCGATAATTACATTATTTTATAGCTCAATAATAATCTAGAATTATATCGGAATATAATTGTTTATTATTTTGGTAACGTTTTAGTTTGGATAATAAAATAATTCTTTTATTATAAAATTAGCAACACGAGGTTTCGATATTTTAATACAAACTATAAAATATATATTTAAACAATAATAAAATAAAACGAATTAGCCTCGAGTATTATAATTAAGAGTGCGAAAAAATTATAATAATCAAAGAAAGACCTTTATTTTATTATTGTTTAAATATATATTTAATAGTTTCTATAAAAATAATTTCATATATTTAATATGATATTTTGTTAGTATTATTATTATTTTATTATATGTAATCGGTGAATCCATGTGGTTATGTAGTCGTCGGCGCAGTTAAAATTTTTGGCGGAGTAAAATGAATTATTAGTGCCGTTTATCTATATAATTAAAAAAATTCTTGAGGGCTACGCCTGAAGCGGGGGGGTCCGTTTTTCTGTTTTATTCCCCCTCCCCTTTTCCGCCCTTTTCTCCGCGCCCGCCCCCGGTCCCCGAACCCTTCTTTCCATTTCGCGCGGTCCCCCGATTTTCCGCGGCCCCGTCTTCCAGTCGCGACCCTTCGAAAATCCCCTTTCGTGATAGCTGCTTAATCACGTCCGGATCCCCTGATAACGGCTCGCTCCGACTGATAACGCGGTCTCGCCCGTGCTCGTGACGTCGCCGTTTCGTTGTTTTAAATGCTCCGGTTTTCGCTACTTCTGTCATCTCGGTTAGGCAGGCTAGGTCGTTAGGTCCCCTTTAGGTAGCGTGTTAGGCATTGATCCGACGGTCGACGGTTCGATTCCCGGCGGCCTGCCCTCCGACGACGCGTCTTTTTTTTATTTTTTTTTCCGTCGCGATGACTTTTTCGTTTTCGATTGCTATAAAATTACGTTTTCGATTTTATCGTGTATGTTTTAATAAAAACGTACGATTTTTCCGTTTTGTTGTTACGGATCGTCCGCGCGAGGATAAAATATGGTATAAAAAAAATAACATTATTTAAATTAAAATCTCACTAATAATTATTATTTATGCTTATTTTATCGGTCCCAGGATTTTTTAACTTTTATTTTATTATTTCGGATACATACGCGTTTTTGTATTCTATAATATTAGAAATTCATACTGCGACGGAATAGCCTGCACAGTATGTATTACGTTTGTAATTTAACCCGAGTGAGCCGATAGAATAGTTTTGGTTTTATTTTTTAGTATCTTTTATAATATCAAATCGATAACAAAGTATTGAAGCTCATTTTTGTCCGATTATTTAAATGAAAATTAATTTTAATATTTCTGCGATTTCTTGAAATAGTTTTCCACGATTTCTTTTCATACGCTTTATATTATAATATTGTGTTATACGACGGTTTATAATACTTACGATCAATATTGATACTATTATCGCTTTTACCGGTAATTGTATTAAAGGCTAAATAATATGGTATATTATTAAATTTATTCGAAACTGATGTGTGTCTGCTAGATGGCGGACGCCTTTGCCGCCGAAGGCGGCTCACCTCTAAAACCGAGGAGATTTGAATTACAGTCCCTCGATAGATTTTCAATTTAGATGAACATGGGTGAAAAAAGATGATTTTCAAACGTCGAGTATTTGTTTCAAAATGTATTTTATATGAAAATACCGAGTGTCATCTGATAGAATAAAATTGCCTTCCGAAATAGTATTACAACCAATGGTGTGTCGGGGGTCCAGGGGGCAGAGCCCCCGGCTAGGTGCCGAGCTTGCGAGGTGACTAGTACGAATATAATATTTTGTTGTCGTTATAAATCAACATACAGTCCACTCCTTATCGAAACGATAATGTCGCGTGGGAACAGTGTCGCGTGGGAATAGTGTACGCGGGCTGTTTTACAAATTGATAATATCGCTATCTCGTGCAATCACTTTGTCATTTTGATTACATTTTTCGTGAGTTGTATAATATGTACAGAATTCGATCAAAAAAGGTTACGTTTTTAACGAGTAAGTTGAATATTGTGTTTATGTAATTGTTAAAATGTATGTAATCTCTAATGACTGTGCTGATTTTATTCAGGTGTGTGTACAGAATTCGATCAAAAAAGGTTACGTTTTCAACGAGTAAGTTGAATGTTGTGTTTATATAATAATTGTTAAAATGTATGTAATCTCTAACAACTGTGCTTTTGTAGTGTTACTGATTTGTAGACAACAACGAGTCGTGGTCGAAAAGTAGCTGCCGCCACCACGGTTTGTCCAAACGACCGAAATATCAGCGTCGACGACCGGACAAACAAAATCGATTCACAAACAAATGCTGTCGATCCTGGAAACGGTATTGAGATTGACACGAGCCGACCGAACGGTATTCGCATAGATAACACAATTAGACCATGGTATTTGATTAAGATTAAAAATAGTAAATTAAATTCGATCAAAGTATAACTTACATTTTAAATCTACCATCGTGTTATTTATTCATGTTATAATTGCAACTAAAAGACTGAAGTCTATAATTTAAGTATTTCTAAGTTTATTTTATAAAATGTACTATTTAAAAAATTAAAAATCTCCCATTATATTATATCAAGTTGTTTTGAATATTATTTTGACTTTTCAAAATATCCCGTGTAACTAATATTGAAAATTACAACATGTAAAATTCTCCTGTGCGACAACTTTTTTATCTTAAACAATCGCCATCTCAATTGATAAACGTATATTATGTGAAAAAGTATTTTTTTTGTACAATACGCTTTTCATTTAACTCGGTGAGTAATTTTTAATCAAATGGACAAACGGTTAATTTATTAATAAGGTTTTTTGTCTCGTCTGAAAAATGTTTTACTTTGCACACAGGAGATTTATCCCCGTCAACGACGATTTGTAATACTCAAATTTATTTAAATTCTATTGAAAAAATCTAGTACAATGATCCCTTCGTAGGTACCTTATAAATTATAATTTTTAATTTTTGTTCTAATCATATATTTCATAGCAATTTGATGTGCTATACTATATCATAACTCACAGTTTATAAAGTTTATTAGATCTAATTATACACACCACGAGTACTAAAAAACCACACGAGTAAAACTAAAACTATCTCTACCTTATTTCTGTGAAAAAATAAACAAGATTTTATTTGAAACGAGTTGAAATAATTTTCGGTTTTAAACTTTAACTTTAAGTACTTCTCATAATGTTGATTATTTTAAGATTTTAAAGGCGGTAATTACTTCGTTATCCGTTCTATGAGCATTTTGATGAAAGCTAGTTTGTAAATAAGCGTCTTAAAATAGTGCGCTTAACAACATTTTTAATTTTCTTACGGTCGATAGTAGAAATTATATTTATTCATGAGACAAACAAGAAAAAGTATCGTACAATGATTGTTTGTTAATCAGACCGGTCGATGAATCTATTAAGTATTTTTCGAGTCTATTCACTGATGTAACTGTAAGTCTGTAAATATTTATCTAATATAAAGAATTGTATCATCGGTTTCTACTTAAAAAAGCTCACCAAAATATTTAATATTAATACACAATTTAATCTCTGAAACGGTAATTTTTTAAATGTTTATGATTTAAATAGATTGAAAAATAGAGACACACCGAATAAGATCAACTCGAATAACGGAAAATGACGGTAACGACATAGATTAAATAATTATAATGAATAAATAAAATAATACTAAATATTATATATTTAAATATAAATATTACTCTGCAGCGCGATAACATGTTATTATTGTACAGTGATAATGCGACTTTCAAAAGAAGTCTGAGAATTTATATTAATTTAAATCGGATTTATAAACATAATCATTTATTTTATTAGTATTAAAATTACCCAAGAACAATATAATATTATAAAATACGATTTGCGACAGCCCGGAGAAGTGTTGTGTTCTAAATGTTATAACGACCGACCATAGAGATTCATTTTATAATTTATTACAGCTCATGTGATAAAAATGGAACAATATCTGTTATCACAATAGACAATTATTATTATTATTATTATTACGTTTACTGTGTTCTAATTTACTTAACATTAATAAACCAATAATTTATAGTTTACTTGTTTTGCACGTTTCAAGTTTAATTTATTATTATAGTGATATTAATTTTTCTTTAAATCATAGTGAAACTAACAGTCTTTGTATTTTTATACATAATGTGCACAGTTAAAGGTAATTTTCTGAAGCAGTTAATCGATAAAGATTTCAATAAAACTAAACTTTTTATGAGTGTTTACCATTAGATATTAATATAATTATTTTGTTTATATATTTTCTATTTTTTATAATCTTTTTAAATTATGAAATTAAAAAAAACGAAAGGTATACGACGTTTATGATACGACCATAAACAAATTTTATTCTCTATTTGATCAATGTAATTCTGATGTACGGGCCAAATAAATTTAAAATCGCCTTGATGTTTTATCAAAACCGCCACTGTGTATTAATTATTAGATGTTACGCGAAGTGAATGTCGAATATCGTTAAACCTCTCTATCACTGTACAATTTAAAATAATATCAAACTTTTATTCTGCATATAATATTGACTATCCGGAGAAGTTAAATTTCAAACACCTAAATATAATTTGTACTTCTGTGAGAGATAAATTCTACCTTCCTATAGTCAACATAGTTATTGTATTTCTTTTATGCACAACGTCTCATATAATTATTTTAAAATGTATCGTTAATAATCTATAGAAGTCAAATTATGAGGTTATGATTAAGATTTAAAATCTCCATCGCCGAGAACTAATCTTCATTGTTTTACACACGGGGCGACACCTACATTTAGTTTATATTTAAGCTAAAAATTAGTTAAAATAAAAATTATGTTAAAATTAAAAATTAATTTTTATATTTATAAGTTTAGGTTAGATAACAAAAAAAAAATGAAATGGTAAATTATATAATATATTATAATATTTTTCTGGCATGTAACATTAGGTATAGCTTTAAATTCAATATAATTTTAATAATTCAAATCATATTAAATTTATTATTTGTAACCAATTGTTTTGAAATCAGCTGGTTTTTAATATATCTCACTTGAACTGCTTTCACTAATATTTATCGACTGTGATAGGTATATAAACTCAATACTTAACGATAAAATAAACCTGCACATGATATTGAACAGTTTAAAATAAATAAAACCTACTCATTAATGTCTGGATGCCACACTTGTTTACATTTTTAGTAATAAATTGTCAAAGTATTATTATTATATCTGACAAAAATGTACCATACGTATTTTGTAAATATTTTGTACTTATAATATTATCGGCTATAGGTAGGTATCTATAATTATGATAACTTATGTTCGGATTAGGTTATTAAAAATTGTTGGTACTTTTGAACTTGGAATATAAAACAAACGGTAGACAGTTGAATTTATATTTGTCTTCACTAGTCGTCTAAATGAGATGAGAAATAAAATAAAATATCAAATGACTTTAAAAAAAACATAATATATATGATATCACACCAAATCAATGGCAAAAAATACAAATAAAAAAACAAAAAATGTGATAAAAGTTAATTTTGAGAACACAAAATGCCACATTTAAACTACAATGATTTTTAAAAAAATTACATTCTATAAAAAAAATAGTATTTGTCGATTATCAGTAAGAATAATGTGTGATTTATATTACTATTAATAACTTTGTATTATTTTTTTAAGCATTCTGTTATGAAATTAATCAAAGAAATTCTAAGTAAACTCAAAAGTTTCAAATATTTATAACTATTAAAAAAAAAACAAGAACATCTCTAGAAAATGGAAGTACCTATGTATATTAGTGTTCGATGAAAATTTCAACTCCTCATGTTTATTTATTCTTCAGTCGGAACGAACAAACTAATTTGGATTTGTCAAAAAATCAAGTAAGTTTTTTTTGATTTTCTTAGTAATTTTTATCTGTTATCTATGAGAAACAGTTGGTAAATTTCAAAAAATGACCTCCCAATATATAAACTTTTATCAAAATTTTACTGGAAATTGCACTTAGAGTTTATTACTATACATTGTTTTATAGTCAGAGCTATCTAAATAGACATTAAAAACACACATGGTAAAATCAATGGATTCTTCGCTTCATCTATCTAATATTTAAAACTATCTTAAAATGTTATCGACACAGATATGATAAAAATTAATAAGAAAATGAAGTTTACTAAACAATAAATAAATGAAATAAAAGTAAAAAAAAAAAAAATTCTTGTTTTACATTATTAATAAAGGTGTAGAATTATTGTAGAGGATCAAAAAAGATGATATTAAATAATTTACCTACGTTTGAAAATAGTTTTACAAATTAGTAATAATCGATAGAATTTATTATCCCTAAAGTAAATGAATATGCGGACCATGACTTGTTTTTCGTAGAGTATTTTTTTTGTTTTTTCAAAATTTCATAAGTTTTTATCACATGTTTTTGAATAAATTGGTAGTTTGGTCGACTAAATTTGTCGGTATCGTAGAAAAAAAAAAAAAAAAAAGAAAAAAAGTTGTGTTACACATTTATTTTATGGTGTGTTTACATTTTAAAGATAGTTTACGGCACATACTGTGTTAGCCTCAGGAACTTTGAAATATAATTATTTTAAAAAAAATTATATACATAAAGTAATAACATTTATAGTATATTATTGATATGTACACAATACACATAATAATATGGCAACGGTAAATCAAGTTATATCCAACCGCAGTACAAATATTTGATTATAAATAAATAGTTTCCCTAAACACAAACAATGCCAAAGTTTACAAATGTATTTTGATTGATCTAATATGCTAGAGGATAATATTATATATTTAATACGAAGATTTAAGGACTAAAAGTTTTCAACACAAAACTGGTAACGCGCGCCTGTAGGAATGAAATCATAATATAATAGGTACCTATCCGAGACTCGTTTAACGACGATAAAACAGTTTGGTACACAGTAACAATTACATTAAATTAAATAAAAATAAATAGAGATACACGCAGTAGGTACGCGAGATATTACAATGTGACAACAATAATCGATAAAATTGGATAGTTTATAACTTGACGATATGGTTAATAACATGTACAATTCGTTTATCTAATGACGATTATAACAAAATGACTGGAAAAAAAGTAAGAGCAAAAAGAGATAAAAAAAAGTCTTTTAAGACAACGATAATTATTATTATATAATTAATAAAACCCTTAATTTTAATCGTAGTTTTGTTGTTGTTGTTGTTGTTGTGTTTTTCTTATTTAAATGGACGATTCTCGATGGAGAGCGTTCAATAGCGCTCGCGACGGTACCCGGAGAGACTCGTCTATTGGCGGCGGCTTGATTGTTTTAGACATTGATGGGTTATTATTCGTTAAAACTACCGCCGCCGTCGCTGGTGTTTTTGTTGTCGAAAGAGTAGTTCTCGAAAGAGGAATCGTCGTCGTCGCGTTGGGGTTTTGATTTTGAAGTTGGTATTGTTGGCTGCCGTTAATGGTATTAAACTTCGTTTGTTGCAGCTGATGTTTCTGTTGCCAGTTACCGCCCGACCTATCTGTAAATTTTTTTTCAAATCATTAGCAAACGCCGACAGTATAATATTAATATTCCTACGGTTAGACTTTAATTCTTTGTGAGAGATTTAAATTTGCAATTAATTTTTTTCTATAATACTCTATTAATAATAAATGTAATAAAATAAATTATTATTATTTTAAATCGATAACGATTTTATTTTATTTCATTCTTTTTCACAATACACGCGTGTAAGATTACGGCATTTTAGTGAATGAGTTCGATAACATGTTTTTTCCACGTCATTTCAGCACGTTTTCGTTTGTTTTTTAATGATTTTTTTTTTTTTTTATTAAGATTTTCAGGTCAACAGGTCCTAAATCACACTCGTACACAAGACGCCAGTCGACGAACTACATATTTTACCGGAGTGCTAAAATCACCTACACTTCACAGACCAATCTAAACGGGGGTAAGTACATTGTTAAAACGTCATGCGCTAGAGGTTGGATTTATATCCTTAAAATATTTTGTGTTTTTATGTCGTCTCAAAATTCGAAAAACATTTTTCTGGACTTTTTATTTGCTCAAGTAGAAATTACAATATGTAATTACATATGACGCGTATTTCTTTTCTATCGTATAGCGCGTGTAGCTAAACTTGATAAACGAATTTGGGACATCGTACTTCGAAGATGGTTTTTAATCGTTTTTAAATTTTCCCCACCGTCACTGGCAAAATTAATTAATTTCGAATGTTCAAAAAAAAAAAATAATAATAATAAAAAAATAGTTTTCATTAATTAGGAAAAAAAATCGTTTACTCTCTACGTACCGGCTTTAGCCGCCATGGCCGTCGTGCCCGTGGACACGACGACGTCCGGCCCGCCGCCGCCGTCTTGGCGGCAGGCGAGCGCCGGCGTCCTCTTTTTGGCGGCCGCCAAGACGGCGTCCGCCCCGGCGGCGGCGGCGGCCACGTCGTCGTACCGCGGTGACGGTCGGCGTCCGTCGTCTCGCTCCGGCCGCCGGTGCTGTTGTTGCATCCGCAACAATGGCGCGGTGACGTCGGCGCGATTGTCGTTGGACGCGTTGTCGGCCGCTCGCCGCGACGGTCTCGCCTGCTGCTGCTGCTGCTGCTGCTGTTGTTGTTGTTGTTGTTGTTGTCGCGGGCCGACCACCGCCGCGGCCGCTTCCGTCTTGTGCCGCTGCTGTCCGCCGATCATTTTCCCCGTGTCCTCGGCCACGTCGTCGTCGTCGTCGTCGTCGTCGTCGCCGTCCACCTGACCGCCGCCGCCGCCGCCGTCGTCCTCGCACGCGCCCAGCCCGTACACGCGGCCGCGGTCGGTGCGACGGTTGCAGTACTGTCTGCGGTACAGTATGGCCACGACGCCGCATATGCCGCACGACAGCGCGACGACCACGGCCACCAGCACGGCGGTGAGCACGGCGGACGCGGCGCGCCAGTGTCTGTGGTGGTGCGGCGGCTGTCGCCAGCGGTCGGCGCCGTCGAACTCGCGGTGCCGCGTGGACGGCGGCACCACCGCGGAGAACATGTCGCCCAGCGCGACGGTGACGCGGCTCCACGCCTGGCCCAGCATCGATTCGTCTGCTGCGAACACGACGAATTTTTTCAATATTTCGCCAAAACGTTATTACGTACGTGCACCACGTGTCGAAATATTTTTAAAATATTTTAATAATAAAAACAATAAAAACTCGTACACCGATTCTCGGACTAAATCTATTCGCGGACTACGATATAGGTTAGCGCGGATAAATAAAAATTTATAATAATCGAATTCGAATACGCTTAACATGCCGCGCATTGCGTATATTTAGTAATAAATAGTTTTCCATCCTTTACGACTATCATGTTTATCCTACAACATCCTTACAACATTTTACATTATCTATTCATGACGAATTTAGAAAAATAATAATAATAATAATAGGTAATTCTACCATCTACCAAAGGCTTTAAAACTACCGCGAGCGTTTAAAAAAGAACCCAAACCGAATGAGATCCACTTAATATGGGTTTAAAAAAAAAAAAAAAAAATTGTAAACCAGATAGAATACATTACGATAAACCTTAAGAAAATAAATCATAAAATAATAAATCTCGAATAAAAAAAAAAAAAAAATAAAGAAAACCGTGGCAGGAGAAAAGTTGTTAGGTTACCATCGGGTCAAAAAATAAATCCCAACATAATAAATTGTTTGCATTTGCATAGACAGACTATAACGGAATAGACGATAAAAACCGGGCAGGTAATATCACGTAAAATTTAAATATCAACTAATAAATATTGAAAAATTACTGATAATTTTCGTTTGCGCCGCCGCGCCGCCGCCGTCGCCGGCAATGTTCTTATTTCATTTTTTTCGTTATTTTTCAAAATAAAAAGTCGACCGAAACGGCGCGTTTCCGATCGATTGATATCACACGGGCGTGTTTCAAAGCGTTTGTTTAATTCAATCGCATTTCGTCGTCGTCGTCGTCGTCATACACATAATCAATAGTTAATCATGAAATGTAGGTGCACGGCTGATAACCCCCTTCCCCCCCGTTTCGCTTCAAATCTGTAACCGAAATTTAATTAAACTTTATTTATTTATTATTTTCTTTTACTTGTCTAACATTTAATACGTATTAAAAAACTTAAAATAACGAAAATACGGGTTTCGTTTTTATACGAAATGATGTCGATCGCGAAATAAACCAATCAATTTAAACCACGTCTCTCTCTCTCTCTCTCTCTGTTTTTCCTGCTGTCGGTATGAGGTTTCTATTATGCACCGTGTAAAGAACCCCTTACGTTTTGAAAATAATCGGTCAACACATATGAAAACAGTAAAACTAGTATGTTATCGATAGTTTTTTCATTCAAACTCGAATTTGTCCGGTCCGCGGCGACGTGTTCGACTTTAAAGAAACTTTAACCCGCATAGTTATTTACGGTGTTATTGTTTCACGTTTTCGAAAAACCATATATGCTAATCGACTTTCCGCTACCGGATCGCATGTCCGAGAATTTAATCATTTAATTACGGATCGCAATAATGACCGTGTGTTTTTAATTAATTTTTTACACGATTTGTTGAAAACCGGCACGCTCTCTTTTTATATAGTCGTGTACAATATTCTTTGTGTCTGTAGTCGAAGAAAACTCAACGAACGATAGCTATAATATACGCGATGTGTTGATATTATATGACGCGGAGGTTATGATTTGTTTAAAAGTTTTTTTCTCTTTTTAATTAGAAAAATGTACAATCTGTATTTTGGAAAGAAAAAAAAAACACAATAAATAAATGGGATTTTTGTGCAAAATTATTTTTTTACATTGACAGGACGAGGGAGCCTACCCGTCGATAGAGCACGATGACGTATTTAAATTTAGTTTCTCTGTTTTGAGACGGCCAGGAGGGTTTTCGGGTACACGGTGCACGACGATGAGTGCGAAACGAGTGGGCTTGCAGGATGGTGTCGTAGTTTCTCATAACATTTGGCGCAGTGTTTAAAAGTTATAAAATTAGTTTTCCGCGAATAATTCGATAAATAATCACGACCGTAATAGAACGTTATTTTCTCGGTGATTTATACTATTGATTTTAGCGCCTTTTGATTTGAAAAATAATTTTTTTTCTATTCGTTTCTTTTTTTCGGTAGAGTTTAAAAACGGCGCTGAAAATAACAGGCGAATACATTTACATCGTATATTATGTATAAAACGTGGAGGTTTCGTGTAAACGCTTTGTGTTGTTGCGAGTTGTTATTATTTTTATCTTACGTTCCGCTAAATAACGCGATAAAAGCGAAAACACACTTCTAAATACTTTTCACGCAAAACGGACGCGTACATTTACGTACGTTCGTCGATATTAAACGTGCTCTCTGACGAGTGCACGTGTGTGAAAGTCAATCAACCAACGCTCGTATTTTTAATAGAAAAACCACGTGTTGCAAATCGTTTCACAAGATTACGAGTTCTGCACAATGACAATCATAATATTAGAGCTGGGATTTCGATGCGACTTCGTTTGTTTTTCTCGACGTTCCGACAAAAGGTAAGCAGAAAACGCGCGTTTCGGGCGACGACGCCGATTGTTTTTTAGTGTAGTTTTTATTTGAATTCTAACGCGTTTCCCTCCGTTTTCAGGGCGTGTTTTACACGATCATAATAGACTCGATCGCTCGAAAATACAAAACGGCAAATCACGCAACAGCAATGGTTTTCCAGGTAACGACTAGGGAGAAAAAGAACGATTAATTAATAAATTAATTTTTAACTGTTATTTCAGATTAAGAAATTAAAACGGTCGAAAGAAGTTTTTGTTTGTTCGCAGAAGCCCATTGTCCGACCGACGACGATCGTCCAACAGTAAGTTTTAAAATAAATTGCATTTTAATGAAATGAAATTAACTATTTTATTATTATGTCGAATAAATAAAACGGTAAAACGATTTTCATAATATATAATTTTCAAACCGTGTGATAAATATATTTTTTTAACGCGTTTTAATTGGTAATGCAAGATTTTCAAAGCATTTTTTTTTATAATTTTTTAGAGCATTAAAATCCCACTCGTAATTATTAATTGTTTCGAAATGCCAATTGCGGTTGTTGAAAACGTCCATAGTAATATGACTCGTACTGATAGAATAAAACCCTAAGTAAATAATATATGCTTTTCTTCGATAAAACTCGTATCGGTACGAATATGAAGCAATTTAAATGACAGTTTGAATATCAAATCAGTCTATGATTTTTTTTTTTTTTTTTGTGATTGCTTATTTCGATTACACCGTTGTTTGTATCTGATCGTTTTTTAAGAAAATAAAAGTATTCGTCCACGTCGACGGAAAATATCTAAACTCAAAAAATTTAAAATATTCCAGTCGTATTTAGCTCGAATGCAATTCAAGTGTATATAATATATTATATAATCTGATTGTGAACGTTTATTTTTTAATTTCAATATCGAATTTTTCGACGGACAAAAGAAAGTCTACTCTCGAGAGCCGACCGCAGAACGATTAAATCCGTTGGTTGATCATGCTTTCTTGTCGAAAAAAAAAATAAATAAAAATAAAAACTGCCGATTTTTCGCGTCAAATTTCGAAAACGTTACAAAACATAACTCGAAGTCGTTTGGAAATAAATGTAATATTAGCATATTTCGTACGAGACGGGGGGGGGGGGGGAGAGAGAGAGAGAGAGAGAGAGGGAGGAGCGAAATACGTCTGAGAACGCGTTTATCGATATGCGTTGAAATCATCATAAATCTCGATCCGACGCAATTATATCACGTGCGGGGGCGGGAAAAAAAAGGAGAATAAAATACAAAAATCGCGTGTGCGTAGTTTTTAAAGGCGCGCAACGAGTGCTCAAAATGTATATAACGTTATGATAAACGATTTTTCTCTATAATATGTTGCGCGTGTGTTTAATGAGATGTGCGAGCTGAAATCACGTTTCAAAAACAGTAACCCTCAGGTGTTTAAACACAGCATTAACGAATGTATATGTATACGCAGATTGTTTGAGAACGCCAACGATAGCGTCGGGAGGCATAAGCGAGGGATACCCATATACCTATCGCCGTAAGTATACTTCCGTCACGGCCATATTTGTTGTTGTTCGCAACTATTAGCGGCGCGTTACTCTTGTACATTGAAATCGCTGTTCAATATATACGTATACGTATATACGTGTATGTATATACGCGAGTATTACGATATATTCGAAGAACAACCCTCTCTCTTAGAGCGCGCCCAAAACAATTAACGCGAATTGCCGGCGCGGTACCCCCGATGTGGCGATCGTGTGAGGTTGGTTTCGCGACGGCTTTGTAATCAGATTTTGTCGACTTGTCAGGTTGAAGATTAAATTATATACGTTAGCGCGCGTATTATTAAACAAGCGACGCGCCGCGGCTTACGAGGTTTACGTTTTTGAGGGCGCGACGAGACGGTAGAAAATCCGATCGAGCCGATGGAAAAAAAAAATCATTAGTCTGTAGGTTTTCGTTTCCCTTTCGGCGATCGATTTTTCAAACAATACGGAAGATTTTAAAAAGTCTCGATTTAATAGCTTTTTTCTCTCTTCTCTTTTTACTCACTGTTTAAAATTAGTTTCAACGGGCAGTGTCATTTATTTTTTTGTATTTCTTAAATTTAAAAATAAAAAATAAAATAAATACTCCGCGGTATTCTGAATATTTTTCTAAAGAATATTATTTTTACTCGAGATGTTTAATTCGATCATTCTAACACGAGGGGGGGGGGAAGTAATATTCGCAATATAATTTTCGTAACAAAAGAGAACCAGTGCGAGTAGAACCGCGGACTCTACCCCTTCGTCTCATATAATCGGTGTTATTGTCTACACGTTTATTTTTAGATTACTTACCGCGCGGATTAAGCTTACTAAAAATAATATTGACTCGAAATAAAAACGATCGAAAGGAACTAAATAATAAAAATAATGTATTCGTAGTACTGAAAATATGCTTTCGGTTTTACACTCGCACCGTTAGTTGTTTCTATCGCGCGAATACGTCACGTCGATTTCGCGTCTCCGACAACGATTTTAAAACCAAAGAAGAAACAATACGTTTTTTTTTGCCGTAAGTCTCCTCTTTTATTCTTCTCTCTCGGTTTCCGTCGAAAGTTCATATTTTAAACATAAAAAATATTATCATTCGTTTATTTCTTATAATTCCGAATCTCTGCTAAGAATACGAAAGACGAGTACTTTTTCGGAGAACAGTCTCGAACCATTTTTAGTATGACTGAACTGAATTATAATAGGTATATTAAAAGCGACGATATCGCTAATCGCATATTTGGTTCACCTACGAGTATAATATATATGTATATAGGTTCTTACCTGAGGTAAGAAAAACGACACGGGATTTAGGACTTGATAAAAACTCACTTTCTAAAAGCTATGATGACGAAATGTCTCAAAAATACTGTAAAAGAACTCCACGATAGTACTTAAATATTGACATTTTTTTTACGCGCGACAAATAATAATTTAAAATTAAATTCGTCTCGGAAAACGAGAAATTTCGTTAATTTATTTTAGTCTCGTCTCGATCGAACGGATTTCGTGTGTCGTTTTTCGATTTACAGCGACTCATTCGAATAGCAATCCCGACGTTTTAACTATATTCTCACGTCATATTTGACCGAAAAAGTTATATCAATAACGGATTAATTACGTTTTTCTCCTAGATAATTCTAACGTTCAGACTAATTTATTTTCGACGAATTTTTCGCTATCGTATTTTCCATTGTTATCGGTACCGCAATTTTTCCCTCAAACGGCCATGATATTTGTTCGTGCGCCTATCTTATTGATCGTAAAAAGTAATTTTAAATGATAACGCTTTGTCGATTCGTCCGGGCAGATAAAGTATAAATCGTGTACGATAAATTGTGCGTATGGACGCGGAATTTTTATACTAGAAAAAATGACGGCGGAGAAACCTTTTTACATTAAATAGGTGCTTTCCATTCGTTATTTTGTTTTGATCATCGAAAACTTGTGTGTTTTTATTCTCAAAGACTAATATTTACATTATGAGTATTTGTTTTTCTTATTTATTTATTTTTATTCTGTACAAGTTATATGGAATTCATAAAAAGTAAGATAACATAAAAACGGTTTTTTTTTTTATTGTTTTCATTAATAAATTAAGATTATTTATTTATTTTTTCTTCTAAAAACAATATTATTACGCCGCGCTGGTAGTAATTATTTGTCGGCGACTAGGAAATCATATTATTTATATCGATCCCGAAAACATTCTCCGTTTCCTATGGGATTATCGCGACTCGTAACTTTAAAAAGTCCAATAAAATGTGTCTTTAAAAAAAAAAAAAAAACAAAAAACATTATATTGTTCGCGTTTATTATCGCCGTGTCTAGTGTTTCACGCGTGCCGCCGAATAAAAAAATTACAATATCAATATCGATACATTTTTATCGCGCGACAATGTTTTTTTTATTTATTCTTCGTTTACTCGAGAAAAAATAAAAATAAATTCAGTTCTTTTCGCCGGGTCGATTGTGTTTTGAAACAAAAATATAGACTAATTCACGACTAATTCATTCGATCTTAGTAGTCTTTGTTTTTTTTTTTTTTTATCCTACTCTTCGAGTATAAACCCACACCCCGCCACGCGCTACAACTACAACAGCCCCGTTGTTTTTTCATCGTTTTATCGTACCGATTTTCACCCTGTGCGTCATTGTGTGCGTGTGTGTGTTATTGTAAAACGATTATTTTTTATTTTTTAGACTGTTGTTTTGACGAACTTTGGCGCCCGACAACCGTTGATTGAATATCAATCCACGAAACGCTGACAACTCGGGCAGGCAAAGTTAATTATCACGTCGAAAAGGCGGCCGCGACCCCTCCCGCCGTCGGTTTAAAACACCTCTGGGCCCGTCAACCCCTATTTACGGTTTATACACAATGTGTGTGTGGCACGACACACACACACACACACAGAGCAACGTATTATGTTCCGGCGCGCTCGTGTCGGTGGTAACCGTAAGTATATTATTATTATATGGTGTGCGACACGTGTGTAACAAAAAAATAAAAAAAATACCTTGTAGTGATAATAATATAATAATAGCGTATTATAATCAGTTTATACAATTTGTGTGCGCGTGATTGACGCGTAAAGACCGACCGAAAGACGACGACGAGAGGAAGAGGAGAAAGACAGAAAAAAAAAAAAAAAAAAAAACGAAACGTAACGGAACCACCGCGCCTAACCGATCGATACCGAAATGTACTCTTGATATCCCCGCAAAAGCAGCATTCGTAATTTATCGCTGAACTTTAAAACGTCCAAATGCGAGTTGCAAAAGAGGCATGTATAAAGTTATTCACATAAAAAAAACAAAAACCCCGTGTTATATGCGTAAACGTGTTATATACTCGCTAACCCCGAGCGTCGGCGTTTCTTCTATCTCTCGTACGCCAGATACACAATATCTCACACGTATTAAACATTTATTCTTGTCTCTTGTACGACCGGAGAGAAGGACAGCCAGAGGGAGAGAGAGAGAGAGAGAGTCTATCGTACCGGAAACGCACGTATAATCATTTTACTGTTGTTCGTTCGTTGTCGACAGTGTTGGGTGGCGGTGTTAAAGGTGTTAAGGCATGTGTATATTATATACGCATACTACTTACACTCCACCACCGTCACCACCCATAACAGATTACCATCTCTAGTCGTCGTCGTCGTCGTCGTCGTCGGCTATACGGAAATGACGCTCTTTTCTTTTGAACCGACGCACATATTTTGTATAATACCGCGCGCGCGCGCACACACTTGTTGTTATAATCAAAAATCACACATCAATAAACACAGCTTCCGATTGCGCGCGTATATACCATACACACGGCCGCCGTGCACGCCGAATATTGTTATGCCAACGACAAACCCGTAGTTACAAAGACTTCTACTACCCGAGCCGCGGCGGGGGCGACACGTTCGGGGGTGGGGGGGGTAGTACCCCGGAAGTCGGAAGAGAAGAGGAAC
Source organism: Drepanosiphum platanoidis (assembly GCA_948098885.1). Taxonomy (NCBI): domain Eukaryota; kingdom Metazoa; phylum Arthropoda; class Insecta; order Hemiptera; family Aphididae; genus Drepanosiphum; species Drepanosiphum platanoidis. The sequence goes on from OX402542.1 coordinate 2,997,953, forward strand.
GAGCGGGATTATCTCGGCTGTTTCCGGTCCGTCGGGCGTGCGCGCCATTACGTACGCCGGAGCTTCTCTCCTAGCGCGCGTTTCCCCTTTCAACCCCGCAAAAGTTATAATTCTTACGAATGTATTTATTTTATTTATTTTCGCGCGTATAATATCAAGACGAATTCTCCTTGTCGTCGTCGTCGTCGTCGTGATTATTGCGAACGCGCCTATAATATGCGAGCACGACGGCGTTAAGGACCGAGATAAAATGGCTGCTATCTATACACTATCGTTTAATTTCGGTGGGCCCGATTTTCCAGCAAACGCTCTCGGTATATTTGTTCATCCGGCGCGCGAGTACTTAACCCCCCCCCCCCCCCCCCGACACCGCCGAGCGGTGGTAGATTTTTGGGAACGCGAAAACTATGTGCGGTCACGAGCGAAGCAGATTTACGTACGGCGCGGCGTTCCGTATATCTATCTATATTTTTTCTAAACGTTTGTCTACCAACGAACGAGATATACTGTTACAAGTAAACTCACTTTGAATTTTCCCAAAAGTTCCAACCCAAGTCCGCGTTTCACGATCGTCATGCATTTTACGAGGACGTAAGTTTGTAGTTTGTCGTCAATTATATTTCAAAAGTAACGTGTCGGGCGTATCGGTTTTCGCGTTTCCAATGTCACCGGCGGCGGCGGAAGTGCGTGAAAATCGTGTCTCGCGCATCGCGAATACCACGGAAAATATGCCCTATATTGTGTACCTAACGTCCGCAGACGCGAGTGGAAATGATAACGGCGGCAGTAAAATAAAACACCTACATGTTATTTAAGAATTGACGAGCGCGAGTTATTGCAATAGCTTTTACCATACTTACCGCCGTAAGTGTGTAATATCGGTATTATCCGGTACGTCTATCTATTTATCGTTAGTTAATATTTTATTTATGCGGGGTACGTTATAAAACTGTTTGGCAATATATTTTAAATAAACGTCCGGTTAGTTTGGAGTTTTATTAGACTGAATAAATTATCCGCCGACCGTCGTTTCGTCTGACTCGCTGCGCGGCATCGGCGTATAATAAAATAATAATGACGAACGATTTCGATAGTTCTGGTCCGCGTTTATCACCGATATCGTCGGCCGAAACGAGATTGTTACATGTTTTACATGTTATTTAAAAAACATTCGCGAACATTTCCATATAATATGTAGGCCGATTAAAAAAAAAAAAAAAAAACGAAAAGTCGTATTTCCGTCTCAGTTTTTCAATCGATAAGAAAAAATAATCAAATCGAAAACACGCGAGCGTGCTTATAATATAAAATACTATTAGATAAATTCGCCTACCTGCGTCTTCTTCGATCTCGTCGATAATATAAGCGTTGGAATTATCGTTGACGTTCACGTCGTTTAACGTCGCGGCCGCCACATTGATCATTCCCTTGACGATCGACGACGTGGCGCCTCCGTTGCCGTTGTAGATCCTTCCTCGATACATGCCCGGCTCCACGCTGTCGTCGATGACGAACACCACTCTCTGCACTATGATGCCGCTCTGTTGACTGTAATCGCTCCTGTCGCTGTCCTTGGTGTCCTCTTCCGGATCCAAGTAGTAATCGTCGTCGTCGCCGTCGTCGTCGCCTCGCGCGCCGGAACTCGTCTTGACGTTTTCGTTGTCCTTGTTCACGGCAACACCGGTGATATTAAACGCGGCCGATCTGCCCGGCAGGTTCTTGAACAGCTGCAGAACGTAATTCAGTTGCTGATTGTAGTGCGAAGACGACGTGTTCAGAGTGCACGCGATACAAAATCTCGTTCTCCGGCCGACGTCTCCACCCTGGTCGTCCGCCCGAACGCCGCACGGATATGTGGCCGAGGAGTTGGCCGTCTCGTTCGGCACTTCCTTCCTCGATATCGACCGACACTCGGTGATTTCTTGAAGACCGTCGTCGCCTCGAATCAACGCCGTTTTATCTATAAAAAAACAACATGACGATTTAATATCATCCATTCTAGGCGAACTCGCGCGTATTTAAATTATTCAAAAACAAACGTGAAAAATGATTTCCTCTCGGACAGCAACTTAAATCAAACTTTAAATCAATTTTCCCCGCATATTTTAAACAAATTACAAAATTATAGTCGAAAATAAAGAGAACAAATATTACAAAATAGAAATACTGCTTTAAAAGTTATATATATATATAGAGGGTGCCAAGTAATTTTGTACGTAAAATAATTTTTTTGTTTTTTTTTTAACTGCAATAAATCGTAAACAATTTTTTTCATTTTCAGACTAGCTGTGGTGCCTCCCTGAAACGAGCTCGCGGGGCACATGTTGAGAACCGCTGTTCTGGTATGTTTTATTTTGACTTATATTATATATTTTTTTGTTTTAATTTCGATTGAAATAATTTCGGTGAAATTTTACCTGTGATACGATAGACGCACGGCTTGGCTTGAATTCCCATCGAGTTGACGGCCCGACATTCTAACCGGCCGTGGAGAAATTTCGGACGGACCGCGTTCGAAGAGGACGACGACGACGACGCCGCCGCCGCCGCCGCCGCGGCAGCCACGTTCGACGCGTACGATTTCAACACCGGCGTGGTCGTGGAAAACGTGTACGACACCGCCCCGTCGCCGGGGCCCTGGACGGCCGTGTCCGCGAGCAACGAATCCAGCTCTCTGATCGATCGCCCGGCGTAGGCCATGTCGTCGCCGGACTCGGGCGAACCGCTTTTCCGCGTCTCCGGGTCCTTCTGTTCCGGATAGAATTTCCATTGGTACTGGATGGTCGGCGGGTGTTCGTGTCCTGCCCGACATCGGACCACCGGTCCCGTGACCGGGTCCGATTTTTTCGTCACGATCAGTATGTCTTCGCGATGTCGACACACCGGCACGCCTAGGCGATAAAACAAAAAAAAAAACAAATCGATAAATTCTCATATCGGTTTCCTCCCCTCCCCCCCTCACCCCGTCGTATTCGTTTGATAGTTTCAATATGTCTCACATTTTGGTTCGATTTTTCGATAAATGTCTTTTCGCGACATTTCGAGCATTTCTTCGACTCGAACGCACGAAAAACACGTAAAGTTATTATATTATATTTTTTTTTTCACCTTTTTATCGTTTTATCGCGCGATAAGACACATTCCTGGCCGTTCGCAGTCTCCATGTCTACCCACATCTACGGGTAATATTTTCATCGTATAGTTAAATATTTTGTCGAGACATTCTATTGGTCGTATTTCCCATATAAAACCGTGGAAACCTCGTGTTTGGGGCAGTCGGAATTCATATTTTTATCAATGGCAAACGGTATAATTTTTAACAGCGATATTATCGAGACAAAAAGGTTGTGAAACCGACGGAATTTTTTTTTCTCTAGTACCTTTACACGCGCGTCTCGCAACCCGTTTTCGCCGGAAACGTATTATACGTGTCGGTATTAAATTCAATAACGTTCAATACATAATATAACACTTTTATGAAATATCGGACAGCTCTGTCTGTAACGTTCGAACTATACGCGTCGTACACGTTTTACTAATATCACACGGATTTGAATCGATTTAATAAAAATTAATATCATAAAATAGCATAAAAGTTTGATAAAGAAATAAATAACGTCTCGTATCGACTAGAATCCGGTCGCTATAGCTTGAACGTAATAAAACTAATTCGACTAACGATTTAAGTTGAGTGGCTCAGCATCGAGTACTGTACGAATTCCGGTGGCTTTAATTCTTTAAATCTACTCGATTACCGACTTAATTTAAATATAAATCGAAATTAAAATGTAGTCTGTTCCGTTCGGGACAGAGTCGGTGACAGACATAACACGACGACAAATAATAAGATTTCCGGTTGAGAAATTTGAGTCGAAAGTCAAACAATTTTTCACGTACTCTTCTATCTAAAACACAGTTGACCGTAAGCTTTATACAATAACACTGAAAGTGCGTTGTTTATTCGTATTTATCCATCTCGTCATCGAAAAATCCTAAACATCTTAAATTAATTGTACCCACTTAATTAATTAATAGTCGAAACATCAGATTTCCACACATACATTGTCTATTCTTTTTCCGAGTTCTAATAGTCGTTCCTTTCTCGTCAATCCTATTATATAGAGACCTATATTTGTATTTTTTACTTTTCATTTATATTTAATAACACCCGTTGTTATTATCATATTAATCTAGATATCTTACGAAACGCTTTGATATTACTAAATACTCCGAGTTCAATTAAATACCAAAGTATAAGGCATTCGAGTTATTTGTGAATTTATTAACATAATTTACTCTATCGAACAATGTACGAAACATTCAATCTCGCGCCGAGTATAAAAATCTGGCCGGAATCGCCACTCTCTCTGCGTTTAACGTTTTAATTTTTAAATCGTTTATGCATTTAGACGTGATTTTATTGATCTGTTTTTATTGGTCCACAACTAGAAAAAAATATTTAACAGAAAACGTCGACACTATTGTTACAACGCGAACACGGCGAGTTTTTTTTTCTTCAAATTCGTAAGTTGTTTTATTTTTAGAGCGAATGATTAACGATATTAAAATATTATATTTCCGCCGAAATAATTTTTTGTCCCCGTGTTGCCGTTAAAGTAATATAGATTTTCAGAAGTAATTATTATAAACAGTGTTTTTAATTAATTTTTAACATCATCGGTGTGGAACGATATTATCGAATTTATTTTTTCCACGTCAAATTAACTTGTACACAATGCGCGCGTATTATTAAAAAAAAATTGGCTTTTTTTTCGATTTTTAAAATACTCAAAATGACCGAACGGAATTCAAACAAATCGTTAGAAACAAAAATTAATCATCGTATCAAACTCGATAGAATTACCATCATCAATATAATATTATATGTAAATAAATACGCGGGTTTTGATTATCTTTCTTTGTTTTACAAGGGTTTTCAAGCGGTTATTATTGTGGCGTTATACAATTTTTCGTTTTTCTATTCTTACGAATAAATAATAACAATTTTTATCGTTTCATAAAAAATACGGAAAAACAAAAAAAAAAAAAAGGCAAACAAATAATAATCGTTCGTAAAATATATTATTTTCTACTTTCTAAAAGGTTCGATTTTTCGACACGTTTTCTTTTTTTTTTTTTATGCACATCTGCGGCGAGAAAAAAAAACCACCCCGTCCGATAAACGACTGTTTAATGGTTTGAAGTCGTGATAATTTATGACTTGGCATTTATACAATATATACTTAGTATCTATATTATAATATGTATATATAAATACTAAATAAACGATTACATTTACGGACGTCCGTATACGAAATCGACAAAATCAAACTAAACGAAACGGACGAATTACACTTACGTTTTACATACAGCCAAAGGGTGTTGCTCATGGTTTTGTTGACGTTGCCGTCGGTGTCGATTTCATTCGTCGCCTGACACGCGTATTTTCCCGCGGCCGCCGGCTTCACGGACTGCAACACCAAACTGCCCAGCTGACTGTACTGAATCACTCGGCTGGCGAGTCTGCTGCTCTTCTTCTCGCCTCGTTTGTCTCCGTCGTCTGTACGCCTTTTCTCTGCTTCTTGGACCAGCCGGACGCCCTGTCGTCGGAATCATATAAAAATACAACACAAATTATAAATTATTACGATTTCACGTTCCGAAAACGTCCGTCAAACGATCGCCACGTACGCGAAAGGCTATCGTATGGTATAAATCGTAAAATCACATTTTTACGAGATCGCCAATGTAAACGAACGCGATTTTAATTATTTTTTTTATTTTTTTTATGTTTTCAGGCGAAATTTCGTTTTATCTACCGAATTAAGAAATCACAACTCGGCATCTTTGAAAATAAGAGGTCGACATGTCCGCTAACTTCAAATTGACGAGAACAATATTCACCAATATCAATCGACCAAGGTATGTATCGCAAAATTATCTTTCTAAAACACACACTAGGATTTAATTACAGTATACTTGTGGGATTTTAAAAAAGAAAAATTTTTTAACACTCGGGTACTCTTTTAATATTTTCTCGCCGGCCTAAATACCGACGGATAATAATATCGACGAATCGCCGAGACTCGCGAGAGTCCCGGTGACAGGCCGAGACGATGGTCACACCGCCGCGTCACACTCGCGTGACGTCGAGTGACCGTCGACTATCGCGACATCCGCGGGTTATTGGACTGCTCGCGGAGCTTTTCAAAGGATTACAAAGGAAACGATATTTCTTTGAAATCCGCGAGCTCGCGGCTTACGGCGATCGCCGGGATGCACTGCCGGTAATCTATTCGCCACACGGTCCCCCGGCCATAATCCCTAAGCTCTGCCGCGATTGACCAGGCCGCCCGGCCGTTCGATTTTCATTAATAAAATATGTTCGCGCGTTCGCAGTGCCACTTACCGCCGAGGATACTGTGACGTGTGCGCATTACATTATTTCATTTTTTTTTCGTCCTAATATTTTTCTCCGTCTAGGGCGCGTGTGTGCGCGCGCCCGTGATTGTTTAAGTGTACAGGTACCTACTACGCCTCACGGTTTTATTTATCGACGTGACGTACGCGATTTGTCGTTTCGTTTCTTCCGTCTCCGCGTAATCCGCGCGAAAAGAAATAGAGAAGTATTCACGGCGACGTGTACATTTATATACGCGTATACCGTATAGGCACTCTTATGTGAATGCGTGTTCTATCGTATTACGTTTTTCATTTGTAAATGATCTTTTCCGTCACCACTATAGCCGAGAATTATTGTCGGTATATAGTAAATATGACAACAACGAAATTACTGTTACGGTACGGAAAATAAATCTACCAACAACGATACCTCCATTTATGAATGGCGTTGGTAAAAATAAAACTAATGTACGAGAGGACGTGCATTTTTCTTTACCCCTTTAAATCATGTGTGTTCAAACGTAATATTTTTAACGTTCGCTATTTATAATAGTCGTCGTGGTTTCTTTAAAAAATAAATAAATAAATAGTAATAATAATAATAATAAGACTATTATATCGTTATTTATTGCTCTTTATTACAAGTATACGTTTTTAAATGCGCGTGTTTATTTATTATTTTAAAAGTGTATTTTTCGTAAAAAAAAAAAAAAAAAAAAACCGGCGCTTTTATTATTGAATAATAAAAATATATTTTTATTTTTTTTAGTTCGTTTGCGTTTTCGTGCAGTTGTTTAATGAAATTTCGTAAAATTTGAAAATAAAGAAATATTTACGATAGTTATTTTCAACGACATTTAATGATTTCCGTAAGAGATGGAGAACGCTTGTTGGTTTTACCGCGGTATACATTGTTTTTGTGCTCGTGGTTCTTCTTCGGACGGGGAAAAAAACTTTTAAACGATTTCACTTAAACGTAAGAATTTACTAAAAATTGACGAATAAATTATTTATGATCTAGAGAAACTGAAATCTGAAATCGCGTAATCTGTTCAATCTTACTTATTAATATTTTTATCGTTACTTTAACTTGAAATGGTTAGGTCGACTTAGAATAAAAGCTAATATTTTGACACCGTTTACGATCGCGTTTTTTTCATTTTTTCCACCCAAATAGATACGTATGAAATAATAATAAATATAATATACGGTTCCTTTATTCCGATAGCTGCTCCGACGCTCAAACCGTCGGAAACAACAAGAAAATCTGTATGACGTCGGCACGATTTTAGATCAGTTGGCGCAGAACAATGGGATTTCGGTTTCAAAACACGTTTAAACGGTTTCCATTAAAAACGCGTGGAATAAAAATGTTTTCGTTATAATATACGTGTAATAATACTCGCAGTAGTAGTAGAATCTTAAGACAAAGCGTGTACGCCACATTACCCGGCATTTCGTGGGCGGCGGAACGCGCGAATTCAAAAATTGCAATTCAAATAAAATCGATTACTCACGTTGTGGTACCAACTGTAACGGATGGTGCTTGACGGATTGGCTCGAGCCGCGCATTCGAAGTACACGTCTTCTCCAGGACCTATACTTCCCGTCTCCAACATGGGATTGCCGAATCGCAGCTCGACTATCGGCGGGTCTTTAAATAAAAACAAAACACAAATAAACGCATTCGTAGTGGAAAAACAATATTGTTAACGTAATAATTCTGCGCGACTCCCTGTTGGATTACGATAGCTAGCGCAAAAGGCCACAATATTTTATTATCACTTATTCTTTTGCGCTATCCAATAAAAACAATACGATAGAAATAATCTTTTGTAATAATCATACATTTACGTTTTCTCTTTTCGGATAATTTGCGATAACGGTTTAAACATGTAACAGACACGCGTGTATTTGTTATCGTACGACCGTTATTGTTTGCAATCATCACCTACCTGCACAGACCGATGTTAATTTAATTTCGTTTTTAAAATCATTAAATCTCCGCCGTCGGTTCGATGACGATACACGGTGTTATTTGCTAACACGTCCAGTGGTTATGGAATCTAATAATTAACACTTGTCGTACGAAAAGTGACTATAACACTATCTCGCAAGACGACGACTAAACGGGGCGTCGAAAAACAAGACATACTTTTATAATAATAACTCAAACTAATCTCGCACAGAATTAACAAATCGCTCGTCGACCGCGAATTAAAACACTAGATTACGACGTGTCCGATGAAAAAAAAAGTCACAAGTCTATTGAAATATCTCCTTGGCCCGCTTTTGTCAACGATCGTCGCGTATCTAATAGTCGTTCGGAGGAAAATCGTTGGCGTTAAAATATTCGACTGTAACAGCTTATTTGATTTGTAAACGCGTCGTTTACGAACTATGACTTGTTGTTTTAAAGCTTAACCCGCCCGTTTCGAAAACGACTCTGTGATAGTTTTAAATTGTCAAAATCAAAATTAAATTCTAGTCTAGGTGTTCATTGGAAAAATACTTTTCGTCCTTTACAGTTGATAAGACTCACGCTGTATGTCCAACGTGATTTTAGTTTCAATGTGATGGCGATCGTTTGTCTTGATAACTGGATTGTACGCTCGACAAACCAAAGTCGATTCGTTGTCGTAATTCTCGTCCTTGACGGATTTCGGTCCGTGAAGCATAAAATTCAAAATACTCGTCGTTACTATCGTGTCATCCTTGTCGGCCACCATAGTCGTCTGTAAATAAAGTTAAACACAAAACAAAAATAAAATACATTTATTAAGTACTTGTATTATTGTTTTAATATTCGGTCGATAAACAATCTTACGATTATATTTTACGTAAAAAAATTAAAAGAAATATTGTCGATCGAGTGCCAACAACAATAGTGACGTTGAAATAGGATAAAAAGTTTCGTTTCCAAACGACATTTACACGACACGCATATGCAAAGAGCAAGGGGTTTCTTGAATTTTCAGGCGGTTTTTTTTTTTTTTTTTTTTTGTCGTTCGTTAAAACTAAACAATATTTTTCTCACGCGCCTTTCTCTCTCGCGGCACACACAACTCGCTCCGGACGCATAGACGAGACCTGAAACGTGTAATTAGAACGGTCTCGTTAGAAAACAAACAAAACTCGCGTCATTAAAGTGAGCAAATTTAAATCGATAACTCATCTCAACATCTGCCCGATAGAGAATAAAATATGCGTAAAGTTTCAACGGCGGCGGCGGCGGCGGTAGATTGCAGCGAAATTATAGTCTAATGTTCTTTAACAACTAACGATTTACCTGTGACGGAACAAAAAAAAAGAAACGTCTTCGCCGCGGCGACGACGTACGTATATATTAATCAGTTACGCGAAAATTATCGTTCGCGCGCCCCCTCGTAAATAATAATAATTAATATTGTATTTATGCGTTCATATAATACTCGGGAACATTGACAATATTGAAATAGGCGACTCGTATATTATACATGTATTTATGTTTTCGGTGTAAACAAATCGACAATGCGAAACAAAGGCGATAAAAGAGGGTTAGGCTCGTAACATCGCGAACGGGGGGGGGGAGAGGGGGGGGAGAAAGGCCGTTTCGTCCCGTTGTTATTGTTCGATACTTGACGTTATGAACAATCGAGTAAACTAATTTATTTAGATCGACCAATATTCGATTTGCGAGTTTTTGCAAATATTAAAATTCGCACGACGACACGCGCGTATACCTAATAATCATTTTGTAATCGATAGTTTGAAATTTCATTTTCGTAAGCCTCGGTTCGATTTGACCGCTATAGTTATCATAATAATATATCCGCCGAACGAACGGTTCGCATTGTTTTTCGATAGACCGTAGTATAAAACGAGATTTTTATCGATCGATAACATTATGATAGACTGATTTCCGGGCGTACGATTTCGACTTTCGAACCGGCGAAAATAATTTCCACAGTCGGTCGATATGTAGTAATCGATTTCAATTACAATCAACGTCAAAAGACACACACTGCAAATATTCGAATGAAAATAACCCTTTACGAACGTATTCCGCGTATTATTCGGTCTATCTAGAGTTAAAACGTTTAGCATATAACACAAAGGCAGGTATGTAATTTAAAATTAATCGTTATTTTCGATAATCGAGTCGAAAAAGTGCGTAATGCTAAATAATCCATGTACTCCGGGGGTACACTTTTAGGTCGCTTTATTTCGCGACTCTATAGATTTTTAATTTTAGAACTAAATAACTAAATCAGGACACTCTTTAGTTAAAAAAAATATATATAATATATACATGTTAAAAAACTTTTAGCGTTCCGTATAAAATAATGATTTATCTAGAACAGAATTATTATTGTTTTTCGTTCTCGAAGGGCAAAATATTACAAAGTCGATGAATTAATTGTATTAAATCGATACAACGATATACGTACATACACTGATTTACATAATTTTGTAATAGCGTCATGTCGTAAACTTTAAAAACTATAATTGATAAACGGAATATTTTAAGAGACCCGGTCGAGTAAAATGTAATATTCGTCATTGATGTTTCGCTTTGATTAAATTGGAACCGATGTCATTTTAATTTCCACGTTTTAAGTATAATATGACGAGTGTTGTTTTAATCCGCTGTCGGTTGAAAAATTAATTCTAACGCGCCGTGCGGTTTACATTTCGACGATGATAATCTGTTTGTAGAACGACGTGTGACGCAGACTTGTCGTCGGTAAATATTTTGAAAAACGAGACGATCCGTCGAGTTTTAGGAATGCAGTCTGGTGGTACGATTCGACCGCGTTTGTCGAGCGATTTATATAGAATATAGGGCTGGAAACGCGAACGAAATGCCCCGAAGAAAATGCTTTTATCGTTACACTAAAATTCAAAACAGAAAAAATTTGCAAAACTCACATTATTCTCTTTATTTCGACGCGATTTTATAACGTTAGAATATTTTAATAATCGGAGTCCGCGAGACGCGAGAAAAAAATTATTCCATTACGTTTTTCACCGTCGATTTCGTTACGGAAAATATTTCTCGGAATCTAAATCAACAGCTTCGAAAATACTTCGAAACGGTGAAAATGCGGATTTCGGTATGATGAAACGTCACGACGACACCACAATCTCGAGCCGTTTTCAGTCGATATTTTTATTTATTTTTTGCTATACACGACGGTGGAAAAAAATATAAATTGAAATGTTGTGTTTTCGGTCAACAACACGCGCAACAGATTTGTATAACGAAACGAGCATCGCATGGCTAATTTCGTCGAACAACGCTGAGCACAATGAATAAATCTCGGCCCTATTCATACGTCATACAAATCACGGTTACACGATAGTCTGGAACGCGCTTTCAATCGTCGTAACAATAAAAAAAAAAATAAATAAATAAATAAATATAAAATACTCAACCATTAAAAGTACAAAGACTGCGGAGGGGAATTTCGCGGTATTCGGGTTGTTACCGACGACGTCTCGTGTTCGATATAACTCGCAATATACGTAACCGGCGGCGTAAAGTTTTCCTTAATAATTGTAACGTCCGACTTTGAACAGACACTAACTCCCCCCCCCCCCCCGGTCCCGATGGACAACAAATGCCGCCGAAGTACTCTCGTTTTGCACGAGACCATGCCGAACACTGAAAATCGTGTCGGCCACACAATGTGATACGTATATTTTCTAAAAACGTTTAAATCGATTCGGTCGAATAATTTGCGAACAATTCGCCGCCGTGGACAGGAGGTTAGGGCACATACGGAATCAAAGTCTACTCGTCAAAAACGGAATAATTCGAAGAAGAAAAAACATCGCCGTCGTCACCACCTTTCTGCAGACGCGTCCGCGCGAGTGGCTTTCTAGAGGGCGGATTAAAGCGGGCGGGAAACAGTGGTCGTAGAAATACAATTGCGAGCGCGAGCAATTATTATTATCGTAATGCTATAGTATAATACGTATATATTATTATTATCGTTATTTTTCCAGCGGCGTACTTGCCGCGACACGACCCCCCGACTTTGGGAAATCGAAACGCCGCGAAGACAAATATCAAGTGGAGGGGGGGGGAAAAATTATCGATCGATTTTTCAGAACACTCGTGGACGGCGTTATTTTACGCGCGCAGACGAACAAAAAGTCGCCGTTCCGTATGTGATGTATAGAGAAATATTATTATTATTTTATAATTTAAACCGCAATACTTTTGTATTTATCTTTTACCGCTAGTGTATAAAGTATATACTTCGCCGCCGCCGCCGCCGCAGCCGCCGCCGTGGCCGCTGGTATATACTGTATTATGAAAATACAATAAAAACACGTATATAATACGAACTCGGTTTTGCCGTCGCCGTCGCCGCACAGAAACTCTAAAAACTTGTTCTTTATTTATTCACAGTCCGTCGACAAACATAATACACAACAAAGTTATATATACAGCGGCGGCGGGCAATGAATATACATATATGTGTTCTCCGCCGCGCACACAGTCGGTCTGTTTGTTCAGCCCCGCCGCCGCCCGCCATCCCCTCGCGTCCTTTTGTTATATACGTTTTTCGCTACCGCCTCCGCCGGAGTTTTCCCGTACAAGTATTATTGTTATTACTATTATTGTTATTACTATTATTATTATTATTATTATTATTATTATTATTATTTGTTTACACCGACCCGCCGTAAAACTCGCCAAAAACTACGGTATTCCTCTACTGCCGCTGTTGATTCGTTCGTTAAAAATGTTCGTATTTGTCTTAATATTATACAAAGTTTGAAAGCTTACCGTAATACGTATGCGCGCACATAATATACATATGTATATACACAAGTATATACATACGTGTACGTAGGTACGTATATAATACACGTCCGCGCACTCACTCGACAGTATTTGCTCGTGTACTTTTACTCGGCTCGCGCGCGCGGCGAGATACTTTATACGTCGAGCGGCGGCGCGAACGCTTTTACACACACGCTAAACTCTTCGGTTTTTTTTTTTATATTTTTTCACCGGACTACTGTTCCGCAAAGAGTTGTTTGTTTTGCGCGGCGATCGTGAGCGGCGGCGGCGGTCGGTCATTGTGCGTTCCATCATCTGTTGTTTACTCGGATTTCGGGTTAGTGGACCAAAAACGACTAGGCGGGGAACGTCGTCTGATTTTTTTCCCCCGCCTGCCAAAGTGGTGTGCGTGTCGCGAACAGCAGTTTTCCGCTCACTTCCCACTCCTAGGCCGAAACGGTGAAAAATAGCGAAACCCCGCCGGAAACCGAGTCCGCGCCGTAATTATTACGTAACCGCACGTTTTCTTCCTCTCGTCCCGACGATTTTTTAGGTTTTCATCGACGTCGTACATAGATTCGTTGTGCTTTCCCGTTTACGTACATATTTTATTTGTTTGTTTTCGACCGGTTTTTTGCGCCTCCGAACCGTTTACTCGCTTCCTTCGGGTAGTTGTTGTATTTTTTATAACGTATTTCACAAACTCGCGTTTTGATTTTTATCTGTTTCAAACGGATGCCCGCCCCCCCCCCCCCACTCTCACTTGCTCGTTCCGCGCTTTCAAACCCGACCCGCCGACGATACGTTTTGTAAGTCCGAGATTTATTTCTATTTTTCTTCGCATTTCGACATATGAAAAGCGTGTAAGAAATACCGAAAAAAATCAACTTTATCAAGTCAAAAAAAACGTTCGCACAAACAGCCATAAACGGTTCGACATACATTTATTCGTATAAAAACACCGCCGCCGGGCAGTAGATGATTGAAATTATAACATACAACAGTCTCGTTCTTTTAGTGCATCAATGAATTTCCAATCGCTTGCCATGGGATATTTCAATCTAGGTAATTTATTTTTTATCGGTCAATGAAACGAACATCGAGGGCATTATTGCGTGGGTTGCATCTATATAATTGGCGTCGTAAGTTTGGGCAGGACGTTCCGTCTCCGCTAGCCAACGGTCCGAGTTCATTAATATTCTTACGTTTTTCTCGGTTCAACGTGGACGAAATCGAGACCACATTCTAAACAGTAGTTACCGAGTTTATGTGTAAAATAAAGTTGAATTTATTCGTGCGGTTTACACAATTATAAAGTTACGCAATAGTAACAACGAACGTTATTTCTAATACAATTTATCAGCAACAGATTAATACCGACATGGTCACGCGGGGCTACTTTCTAAACACCGCCGGTGGGTTTTCAAATGAAATAAGTCAAAATACTTGGTCGTCCCGCGAGTTAATAATACGTAAATATAACCAGTACGAATGGTTAAAATTAAATCTACTCTGTAGACGACCGGCGCGGCGGGCGGGCGGGCACACCGTTTCTCAAACGTATTTTGACGATTTCGTTAAATCATCGTCGAATACTACCGTGTAACAAGCCGTTTTGCGATCAAAAGATGATCGGTGAATTTGAATTTTAAACTTTGATTCGTTGCTTTGGAAAAATCCGCCGGGCCGAAAAGCGGTCGAAATGTCTTGTGGCCGAAAAGGATTCCCCGAATTCGTCGTTCGCTCGCGCCGAAATCGAATTCTGTTTCGCACTACCGAAAATAACGAAAAAACGCAACTGTTCCACAACGATCGCTCCTGCTGCTGCTGCTGTGTCTTGGCCACCGCGCGTTCCTCGTCAGTCTTCACGGCGGCGGGCAATCGTCGGGGATATTGAAATATGCGCGGCATTCCGAGACAATCGATCATCGTAGCCGGCGTGACGACTGACGGCAACAATAACGCGTATTTGTGTTTCGAGATGACTACTGCCGACACCCCTACTTCAACGACCGCTATGTACATAATATTATACACACACACACACACATATATAAAACCCTCTCGCCGCCGCCGCCGCCGCCGCTAACAATGATTGATAATAAATTACCCGAGGCGGATATAGTCCCTAAATCGTATTATTTATTTCGGCTCGCGCCGAACGTTCGATTTTGATACGTATATAATACGCGTTTTCGGTATATACTACATCGGTATAGGATTTCTACTTGTACTCCTTCGATTGCCCTCCCGCAGCAGCCGCGGCGGCGCAGACGTATTTACGGAAAACGTCGGACGATTTTCACTCGCCTCCACACACACCACACACACACACGAACGAAATGAAAATCGGACCCGTATGAGTAGTCGATTGTCCTAAAATTGAACCCCTCAAGACGCGCATGGCGGTGAAAAAAAAAGCTCCGAAAAACAGCCGCCGTCGTCGTCGTCCGTTTCGTAGTCGGTCTCCCGGTATTCCAAACACCGCCGCCGGTGTATCGCGTCGGAATTAATTTTTTCTAATGTCTTCAATTTTTAACTATCAAAATGGTAATTACTTAATTAATCCGATGTTTTATAATTACGGTGCAAACAATATTCCCTATTATACGCGGAACAAATGCGACGCGCGTTCAACTCATTTATAATAATTAAGGTGCGAAACAAACGTGCTGCTACTTATTTCGGAATAATAATTATATAAATACTGCCATTCGCGGAGAGAGAAGGCGTTTTTTATTTTTTTTATTTTTCCCCCTTCTCTTTATTACGCGAGTTTCCTAATAAATTAAGAAACACGATGGACGCAATGAGAATTATTCAGAGCGCGGTGTAAAACGTTTTAAAATCGCGTCGACACGTTCTACGCGTGCCAGTCGACTATACGCGTATACGTATATCGTCGTGATTAATTATCATCGCGTTGTTTCGGTGTGATACTATATTATTCATTGGTATAATATAGCGCGATCGCAAAGCGAAACAGTAATATTATTAAATTTGAGAAAGAAAAAAAAAACCGCGTGAAAAGTACGTAAACGTTTGAAATCGTCGAGCGTTAAAAAGTTATGATAACGAATTTGTGGTGACCGAGTGTCACGAGGGCCGTTCATGCGCGAATCGCGTTTAATAAATAGTTCCGTTCGCCACGTTTACTCAACCGGATCGACTAATTCTAGACGAGCCGTGCACCGCCGCCGGCGTTTTCGCTGTACGCCATTTGGGCTTCATACACTCGTGATCGTCGCCCTGTGTCCTAAACACCTGAATCCTACTGGAATTATTAATAATATACTAGCTGTGCCCGGCCGCACAGTATTTAACAGAAATATTTCAACCGACAAAACTATCGACCAAATTTCATACTCCGGCGATTCCGGCCAGGCGATTTTTTCTAATTTTACCATTTTTACCTGCTTTGAGGTCGAATTTTCGAGTCGTTAAAAATTATTATAGTTATTTTTTTATAGAGCAACGAGCCCGGACAAAAGTTCTCGTTCCGCGCCAACCGGAGATCTCGAGAAAATCGAGAATTTTTCGGCAATTAATTTGTAACAATATAACGAGTACTCGCGTTTTTATTTTCAACAATGATTATTTCGCCTGTAATCATGTTATAAATGTTTGTTTTTTGGGAGTAACGAATTAATATTTGCTTAGCGTCGAACGATTATACATCGGATTAAAATATAATATATATATATATATAAATGTGTATAAAATGAAAAAACGTACCAGTTTTATATACGTTCTACCAAAGTAAATAATCAGACGAGAGTACGTTGAAATTTCTGAAATATGGTCGAGATATTCAGTCCTCTCAATTAAAATGCTTCGCGATGTACACGGTAGACCGCCTCTAACGGATAGCTTTTGCAATCGTCTTCTCCGCTCGGCGTACATAAATATATGAAAATTCGTTAAACAATACGGGGAAAAAAACCAGTTTTCAATACACGTGTTTACTCGCGATGTTACATTTTCCCAAACTACTGTTTGCCGACATACCGTTTTCGAATAATATTTAGAATCGCTCGCGTCAGTGAAATCCATTTTTTCCTTCTTTTTAATAAATCATACGTTGTTTTTTAATTTTTAACCGTCTTTCTTAATAATTTTTATCGTCGATTTCGACTCGTTTGAATCGCCTTTTGTGTTAAAGTTATCATAAATATCGTTATAAAACGTTCGATCGTTTTAAAAAAAAACACTTGGTTATGTTTCGAAATAATGTCGGCACGACGTTTGACGAAACCACCCGAACGACATAATCGGAAAATATCGAACCGTAAAACACACGATAAAGTATTGTTAAATCGCATCCCTACATTTTTTTTCCTACAGTCGTCAAGACTAAATAGTGTAACATTATGTTCGAGATAATTGTATTGTTTTGTTCAGCAGTTTTTATATGCTCGCACAACATTCGATCGCGCGGTTCTATAAACAACGATACCACAAAGGCGACCTCTGATGAACGAGACGAGAAATTTTAGGTTTTGCGAGAGAAAACTATTCGTTTAATAACGTTATAATATAACGTGCTTGATTTTTTTTTTTTTGTTCGTGTATTTGCTCGTATACGCTACAGAATAAAAGAAACGCTTGGAAAGTTTCATAAAGCTTTTCTATCGATTGGAAATCAGACGCACATAATACATCAAATGGTCCGGTATGGTTTTCAAGAAAATTGCATTCAATTGCAACGCGAAACGAACACATGTACATCGTCCATCTCGTCACAACGCGGTAATCAATTGATTATTTTTAATTTTTTATGACATTATCGGTAGGGAAATTTTTTTGAATTTTTCTCGTCATTTTATCCGAAATTCGTATTCGTAACGGAACGTGTCGGAAATCATCGTCCGTGTAACCACGGTTTGATTTCTTATCCTCGAAAAGGTACTGATTTGATAATAATGTTTCGAGTAGTTCTTCCGAAACACGGGCGCGATAAAAGAATACCGTATAATAATATGACGTGTGGTAAAAAGCTTTTTCGTCCTACTCGAAATATGAAATTAAATAAATTTCGACCGTATTGTTATTATTTTTTTAAATAACGAACTTCGTTTAATGTGCAAGCGAAAAAATGCATTAATATTTTACAAATCCCTCGCGCTGCGCTGTATCATCATCTGCCCGACAAACAATAATGCATTATTAAAAATATAATCGAGTTGGTGGCGAATTTCCACGGGCTATTGGTAAACAGAATATTATTTTGATTAAAGTCTGAAGTAATTTATAATAAGTAATATCAAAATGTCAAGTTGTTTCGAACAATCCGTTACGAGAACGACGTTCTTTATAAAATACGAAATTCTGAGTTTTTCAAACCATACGTCAAACGTATATCCATACTTATAATTGTTCTGTCGTTCGTATAAATTTAAATCAAATAATACTTCATATTTCTATTGCTGTAATTTACTGTTTTCCACGACGTGTATAACACATGTGTTAAATATACTTTTATGAGGGAAAACGCTGCATTATTTGAAACGGTCGACTTATTTTTTTAAACTTAATTTCTTATAAGCCAATAAAAGAGTTTGAAAAAAGTTATTAATTCAAAAATGATTTTGATTTCAAACGTCGTCGTGTAAAAAAACATTAAGTGGTAAATAAAATATTTGCATGACATAATATTATGTCATCGATCGTTTTCGTTTTCTATCGGTCGTGATTAAACTTAATCTCGTTTACCGGATTTCCGTATAAATAAACAATAACGATACTTAAAACTCAAATAAAATAGAATTATACCGCACAACCTTTTTTTTTTAATTTTTTTTCAACTAACCTATTATTACTCTGTGATTACTGGTAATGGATACTAATATTATTATTATTTTATTACGGAAGAAACGATTGCTCACTCGAACGGTTTACTTGTAGGTACTTGTAGATTAATAAACACGTTTTATTCAAAACCGATTGATAATATTGTAAATCGAAATCGTACTATACACTCAACGTTGATGATTACAACAGTTGTTTTAAAACAACTCGTATATGAAACGCAAAACATTTATCTGGTATTTTATGTTTTCGCAGCAATTTACCGAGTCGCAGCCTTAAGGATTTAATAATTACGATAACTTTTCTTGGCGTAATCGGGAAAGTTTTCGGTCATAATGTAATTACGTATTTTAATAAAAGATATAAAGTTATTCAATAACGAATTATGAAGTCTGAAATCCTTTAATAAATTGTGCGTCGCGATTATATTAAAACAATTAATATGTTTACACATAGTTATTATAATAGTTGTGCGAGGGATTTTTTTTTTTTTTTTTTTTTGTCAACAAGTCTAATCGATTTCAAAAATATAATAAATCGAAAGCCGTAAACAATTTATAGGCGCGTAAACAATTTATTTATGGCAAAAAATATAGAATTCGTAATGCTCATTATCGATAAAATTAAACTGCACGTCGTCGTCATTGTTTTACGGAGACAAACTGTTAATTTTGAGAACAAATACCGAATATCGGCTATGATGTTGAAATACATTAATTGATGAATTAACCGAGTCACAGTGGTGCGCTATTGTTTTTGATCATTATTCATTAGCTAGAAATGCGTGTTTATAACAGAATAATAATAATAATAATAATAATAATAATAATAATAGTAATCCTAGATATGAAAGAGAATAATATTATTGGGCAAACATTCTGAATTTAATAATAATCGATAAAATAAAATGGGGTTTGAACGATATAATATGTATATGTGCGCCATACGCACATATACCACTTTGTGATATCCCGCGCGATCTGGGATTTCGATTCTGAAAACAAATCGCAAAAAAAAATCTACGTAGAAAAAAAACATTTAAAATCGACATTTAACTCTCGAAACGACGAATAAAATTATGGATAATTAACGGGTACGTTTGAAATCGTTATAAGAATATAACGCGCGTATAGAATATCTAGAAATTTGTATTGAAAATACACACGAGTACAATAATTACTCGTACGAACGATGACGATCGTATAAAAATATGTCTGTTTGAACTTGCTTTCATACTTTTCAAAAAATAAACTAAACGCTCGCGAGCCGATTGATTTACGATAATAAAAATACATAATTTATGCACAACATGATGTGATCGTAAAGAATTAATTATAATATTATTTAATATGTAATTGATAATCTATAATATATTATTAATCCGGCCAGTCGAAAACAGTAGTCTGTCCTCGATACGTGACGTTTTTTATACCTCTCGTTTGCAAATTATTTTTTCTCCGACAAAACGTTATACGTTATTTTATCAATTAAAATTACAATCGTAGTTTAGACGAATAATTAAATGAACGCGTATTGTCCGTAGAGTTATGAAAGTTGTGCGCTATTAGTTATCATAACACGCGCAGTCCTCATTGATTTGTAACGACGTTTCAATTTCTGGTCACTAAATGCGCGTTTTGTTATTTTTTATAACAACAAAGTTAAATCGTTCCGTTCGGATTCGATTTTTGTCGAATTGCCGCGATATAATATATTCAACGGAATAAAAAACTCACTTCTTGTGTTTCCACTACGCTGGTGATCGAACCGTCCACGGTCATGGACGTGCCGCCGCCTCGTCTCTCCCCGAGCAGAATCATCGGGGACGACACGTCCGACGACGACGTCGCCGTGCCGTTCGTCGATTGACCGACGTTGAACCGTTGATTTTTTTTCAACAGATACCATTCGATCGTGGCCAACGGTCGCGATCCTTTCGACCGACACTCGGCTCGATACATCCGGTCGGCCCTGATCTCGTACTTTTTATGACCCGCGGTGTCCTGCGAGTCGGCCGCGTCGCTTTCGTCGAACACGTGGCTGCCGTCGTCGGTTTTCAAGTCGTTTTCGTGCATCGTTTTTATCGATACGATTTTCACTTCGGTGGGTTTCACTGTAAAACAAAACAAAACGGCGAGTTTAGTTGGGTAAATACAATCAAAACACGGCGGCGCCTATTAATTGTTTATCATCAGAACGCAAATGGGCCGAAAAAACATGGAACGGATCATTAGGGCTCGGAATAATAGTGAAAATAATTATCATCGCCAAACTCGGTCGGTCGGTCGGTCGGTCGGTAAGACTCGCTCGCGGAACAATAAAACGACAAATAACAACTATGATTGGCTATTTCCTACCGCGCGTCTATCCGCAATAGGAAATAATGAAAATAAAGCCCATTGACGCGAAAATAATAATAATAACGGTCGTGTGCGAAAATTGAACGTATCAAATTTTAATGGCATACACATAAATCGTATCGTAACGATTAATTTGGTTATGTAAACAAGTGATTTTCTATACGTTTAAATATGTTTGCCCAATACACATTGTATAATACGGGTTGTAAATTACAAAACAACGTTGCGAAATAGACCGAAAGAACCGATCGATATAACTTTTATACGCGCCGCGACTAGAAAGCCGTTAAAGTTTGATAAAACCTCGGCGTTTATTATGTATTCGATTAAAAACCACGTACGCACTCGATGTTAATAAATATGAGCGTAGGCGCACGCGATGAAAACAAAAAAAAAATAACGACAACAACGAAACGTCCGAATCCTCAACAGATTGTTACTGCCGCCACACTACTACTACTACTACTACTACTCTACGGGGTGGTCATTATTCACTTTGTAATTGAACTGAATAGTTTACGACGGACGCGAGAAAGACCGGCGGCGGCGGCGGATTCTTGTGGTTTTTTTTTTTTCGTTGGAAATTCGGCCCCGCCTCGTTTAATTTTAAAAGAGCGAAAATCTCAATCGTGTTGATGAAATAAACGAATAATGAAAATAATAAAGAAGATTAGCGCACCCGTCGTCGTCGTCCGAGAGCAGAGGCTCACCACCGCCGGGTAATGGCCACCGATAAATTATTGTTAATCTGTATATTAGCAGTTTGCCGAACGCCATAATGTATACATATAATATATATATATCACTTGATGTTTAGTGATTACATAACGTATGTAGATTTATGTAACTACACTATATTATACACACACGGTCGTGTGATATATCTACCGGACGACTAAAGATTATAATACAACGGGCGCGACGTAGCGTTGAAATGAAACACAACGGTAAATTCATAATAATAATCTATTTCTATTATATAAAAGGACAGGCCTGTTTTTTATGTTCCCATTTTGTGACGACGCTATTTAAATTTTTTCCAATTTTTTTTTCCACAGAGTTGTTCCAAATACATACCTTTCCGTGTGACGTCACGTCGCCCGATTTTCAAAATAATAAAAAGTTTCACACGGCCGAAGTCGGGTTATTCAGCTATAATAATATACATACGTACGTATGTATATTGTTAATATTTTAAGGGAGATTTTTTCGCGAGCAGTAGTTGAATCGGAGGGGAACGCAGGGGCAATACGGGTCTCCCGACTTCTGATCAAACTTTTACTTTTTAGCCTTTGAATTTTTTCCCGCGATGTGTACTCATAAAAAGACACGGGGGCGCTTAAAATCAAACATGAACGATAGTCTCCCTTAAATCATAGGGGTAGTGACCGCCACCCCACGTTGTCACGAAGCAATACCTCTTTTTTTCGCTATTCTATGAAAAAAAAATCGTGATTTTCACACCGGAAGCGTACAACGGTATTACGTAATTATTATATAAGATTGTTCATTGTGACAACACGATTATGTAACAATAGTAATGAGGAATATAAAAATAGGAACGAGTGAGGTACTGCGTGCCAATGAAATCGCGCCGCCCGACCAATGACAGCCGTTCTGCGCACGCGCAACCCGCCAAATACCGATCGAGAGACGCTCGCGTCGGCAGTACGTCGGCTAACCGGATGCACAGTGCTCTGACGACCGGCCTAGTGTCGACAGCGGTTCGGAAAGTTTCTCGTCGCAGTTTTAATTAATTTTTCTCCGTGATAGTCGATAATGTCGTTAGTTTATTATTATTATTCATCTCGTCCGACGACAGACGTAACTTTTAATCGTGACTTTTGTGTATCTCTTAGTGCTTACTTTATATTTTCACGAACCGACGCCGAAACTCAACAGCAACCCACCGTCAAGCCGTAAGTAGTACCGATTATTATTTATTTACAGTCTAAAGTTAGGTTATAGGTGGCCTCTCTTCGCGAGGTAGCGAAATCGTGATTTTTGCCCTATTTTATAAAAAAAAAAAAAAAATCGTGATTTTTTGCACCAGAAAATGCTTATATAAATGCTTATAAATAAAATTCTCCCATCACAGTGTTTCTTATCGAACTCCTCCGGAACGGCTCGACCGATTTTCACGAAATTTTTTATATACATAAACTATTGTCTAAACCCCTAGGTGTTAAGGGTGGCGCCCACCATAAATATTTTTAAAAATTTAACGTTTTATATTTAAACCTATTCCGTAACCACAGTAACCATAATCATTGTTTATAAATTTTTTTGCGAATCGTTTTCAATTAAAAATATATACGTGTTTCATATACTTTTCATATACGAGTACTTACAATAAATTAGTTATTAAGTATACTTCAATTTGTAACATTAAAAGTGATTTAAAGTGAAAAATTTTTACATTTTCAATTTTTACAAAATCCACAACCTAAGGGGGGTAAAAGAGGGTTAAAAATGAAAAACGTTATTTCTCCCTCGTACCGGAAAAAAAACTTTTCACGGGCTAGATTTTGAGATGCGACGCGATCAGTTTAATTTGGATTTCAAATAATAAATAGATTATAAATTTTATATAAACGAACGGCTGGCGTTTTGTTATTTTTATAGGCCGTCATCGCTCCATTCCCCTTTTAATATTATAAACACCATCCCCAAATACTTAGTTATTTTTCATACTAAAAAATTCACTAGAAATATATGGCAAAACAACGTTTGCCGGGTCAGCTAATAATAATATAAATCGCAAATAACTTGGAATTTAATACCCGTTTGTTTAGAATTCAGTCGAAAATTCTCGATTTTTCGTTCCGCATAAATTAGTATATAGTAGTGTCTCTCTCGCTATCGTTAAACAATTCGTTGTCGAGTAAAAATACTTTTCGCAGTCGACGTACAGTATAATAAACAACAATGGGGTGTATTATTTGCATTCTTTAAAAGCGAAAAAAAAGAAAAAAAATCTGGTAGTAATTCAAGACTTCCGCGGAGAGAGAGAGAGAGAGAGAGAGAGAGGAGGGATTATTACCAATTAGGTAGAGAGCGTAAAAAAAATGTCTCCTAATGAGAAGTCAACGCCGCGCGGTCGGCGTCGGCGGCGCGGCGTTCGCCGCGGTTCGTCCGAATTCGAATTACAGCGCGCTAAAAAATAAATCGCAAACGACGGAACCCGCTACTTCCGGGCCGCCGCCGCCGCCGCCGCCGCTAAATAAGCAATAATATTATTATTATCCGGAGTTCGAATATGTCCAAACCGCGCGAGTGAACCGTTTGTTATTTGTGTAGTAGTAATCGTCGGGGATTGCTTTGATTCCAGTCGGCGCGGTACCTATTGTTGTGTTCGTTCATCTTGATAGCGAACGCGATGCATCTGCGTTCTCTGTACGCCGAGACGAAACTCGGAAATCATTTCATATCTGATTAGTTTTGTTTCGCGAAACACGCCAACGGCGCGGCGGCGGCCGAGTAGAAAACTTCTCGTTCGAATTAAAACCGTTTGGGAAATCGCCTAGGAAATAACACGAAGCCGCGCGTAATTTATAAGGCGAAAATCAACGAGTATTTTTATTCTTATTCCTATGCGAAAACGTGTGTGTGTGTGTGTGTGTGTGTGTTTTCCGATTCGTTTAGCCGACTGCAGTTTCCAGTAATAATTGTCGGAGCATTTATTATTCCATACATTTTGAGAAAGGTACCTAACACCAAATCGTTGGTAAAATTATTACGAATTAACAACCGACCGTATTTCACTGTATGTTTCCACGGCATAAATCATTAGAGAAATTTAATTAGTCTGACGTCGTGCTCGGAATTTACATCGAATACATTTGAAATCATAATTCACGATCCGTAATGAAAATCGTTCGTCGCGACTAAAGATTTTACGAGAATCGAAATCGAGTCGGTTATTTGTTTTTCCGTTAAATATTTTCACAAACATTATATTATAATCGAACGTTTCGTCGATCGACCCGCTAGAATACCAAACAGTCCAGATTTCCTATGTTGTCTATTATTTGACTCGTAAACGTGAAATTATTTTGTGAAAAAAAAAAAAAGAAGTATTTTTAGGTAAAAACGATACGCGATAAACGCTCCATTTTTTTTATGATGTGTGATAAATTTCTCAAACGATATACGAGTTTGATTTTTTTTTCTTCTTTCGCTCGCAGACGACCGACGAGATATTATACGATTTATATACTTTACACGACCCACTGCTATACGTCGTCGTTACAAATTTCTGTCTCGCCGGGGACAATTAGACCCTAATGGCTTTTTAATTGTGAACGTCCATGATGTTTGTTTTGAAGGTTGACTTTGCTACTTGTTTTCAAAATAAACTGTTCGGACGAGTGTCTGTCTCGGCGGCGGTCTCGTTCCAACCGATTTTTCGTCGTCGTTCGAAAATCATATTGATAATAATTAAGGTTTAATAATATATAGCGCCGTTGACTTGTTAAAAATTAAAACAATTTACAGTGAAAATCACGACCACATCTCGACTAATAATAATTATTTCCAACGCGGTTTTTTTTTCAATACCGAATGTTAATAATTCGTGTTGCTTTAGCCGATTTTTCAACTAAATTTTCTTCGCAATTAAAATTTTCAAATAAAAACAAACGGAAACCCAACATTTTAAGTGTAAATCGTACAAAAAAAAATAATAATAAAACGTTTCACGAAGAGATAAAAACAAATAAAATAATATAATATGTACGTCAATTAAATAATCCGCACTATCGATCGCCTACAATATGACCGAAAAAGTATTTGAAATTGTTGTAATTGTCGTTTTGTCATAATAATATTCTCCCGTTACTATTTTCCATAGTCAACCCAACTCTTAAACATAACTATTATGTAGGTATACGTACTATATATAATATCGCGCCACGTCGCCGTTGTTGTTCAAATTTATTACGTTACGCTTCTACGTGAGATTTCTATTTTAATTATTAATTATTATACGCATCTTTGATATAACACTCTAAACTACCTTCGTCCTCATTATTGTTTAATTGCCTCGGCGATAGCAACGATCGCCAAAGTATCTTATTACCGATGTCGCTATTATCATCAACAGAGCTCATAAATTTGAGTGTTGGTTTATTTTTGTCCGCGGTCGCCGGTGGTTTCAAACAATTTTTCCTCCTTTATTTTTATAAACAGACACGTCGTCGTCGTCGGAACACACGACGTGTTTATTTAAATGTTTTATTAAACGTTCCCGGTTCCTTCGGATAACCACCCGCCAGATCGATAAAATAATAACAATTTATTGTAAAAATATAGGTAAATAGTTTTCCTTCCGTCGCCGCGCGCGAAAACAAATGTATTCCCAAATTCTACTATTCTACTTTCGACAATGAGTTTTTAAAACGACGACGAGATAAATCGCAGTGCGTGTGTGTGTAGTTTATTTGTCGTCAGCGATCGCTTGTTTTAATGTATTAAACGAAAACTATGCCGACTATAAAAAAGTCAGTATTATGATTTACGATATAACCCTAATCGACGTGTAATTTATAGGTGGCCGAAATGAAAGAAGCACTCGTGTAGATCGTACTGTTTACACGCGCCAACCGTTATTATCATCGATCGCGATCGGCCGACTCCTCGAGTGCCGAACGGCAACTCATTAACGTCGGACAACCGGTGATCCGATGAAATAACAATGTACGATTATAATTAATATCAAAGCCGGCGGCCGGTTTACTTACAGTTCAATCGGATAAACGCGTGTACGGTGGTCGCGGGCGGCGGTAGATTCCCATTCCCAGCGATGGCCGAGAGACGAGAAAAGCCATTAGACGACGCGGTCGCGATGCTATTGCTCGCCTGGCACGTCAGACGCGCCGCGCCTATTGTCGGGTGTCGCTGGCTCATTATCGGATGCCACCTGGTCAAGTTGGTCAACAGCAGACGGTTGACGGTGACGACGACGGCCGCGGGAGAGGAACGATTGTTCTGCTTTTTGCGGTGTCCGCCCACGCGACCGTTGTCCTCGTCCGGCAGGAGATTATACGTCGAGTCCAACACGGCGTTTTCGTTGTACCACGTCAAACGCGGCCGCGGCCATCCTGCAAAAAACCAACGGACGAATGAATCGACAAAACGGAAAAAATTAGGTTTCGACCGGAGAGAGGTTTTTTTTCCCCCGTCTCGTCGTCCGAGCTTTCGCCGAAGCTCTATATACTCGACAAATCATACGCGGCGGCGCGTGCAAGTGGTCTGGTGTAAGGGGAGGTTTCCACCCCCTCCCGAGGTATTTATTTTATTTTTTAATTATTATATGTACCTACACATTAGAGGAAAATTATATTTCCATTTTACTATGATTAGGTATAATATGTGATAAAAAAATTTGAGTAACAAAATAATTTTCATTAAATACGGGACATTATAAATGTATAGTAATAGTATTATGTAGGAACTCGTGTTAAGATATACTAAGGACATAACGAACGTCGAACGTTATTAAAAATTGACAATAAAATTAATATTCTTTAGACTTTTGACAATTGTTTGGATTTCGTTTGGTTGTTGCTTATTCGACGTGCATCGTTGAGTCACGAGTTCACAATAGTTGTCTATTATAATTTTAAATAATTTAACCATCGACAAATTTATCATAAAGGTAAATTCTATCTACGCCACTGACCGGTACAATATATAAAATAAACTTCTAGTTTCACTAGAATCGAAAGCGTTTTGATTTTCGGCTTAGTAATACGTATTCGAATAAATCGACCGCAATCCTCCGAGGCCGACGGCGGCGAAAAGCGCTCGCTCACTTTAAAAACGTTTTCCACCTAGGTTTAAATTATTTTCAAAAAGTATCTTTTGATGCATTTTCAACCACCGAACCGTATGTATACGGTTACTGAAACTAAATTAATGCCCCCTGCAGAAGAGAAAATAATTATTTTTAACCGGCTCGCTACCACCGATCCACGGTAATTTTTTTTTTTTTCAACGTTTTAGAAAACGGTTGACAGTCTCGGACAAACGCGATGTAAATGACGTAACGCATTTTATTAAAGGTAATTAGTTTTGGTCTTGAAATTTCTTAGCGTCTGCTCTGCGTGCGTCTTGTAAATTGAATATTTTATTATTCAAAAAGGGTTTGCAAAATAATCGAATAAAATATTTATCCGATTTTATTTATTTATTTATTTTTTTTTTTGAAACGCAAACATCGAATATCAAACTCGTCCGCGCGATTGTCAACACTGACGGGCAAGGATCGTTTGTTGTTTACCATAATAATAACGATTTTCTTTTGATTTTGAAATTAAATATCGAAGAGGCAGCCTCTGGGCGTTATTGAAAACATATCTGCCGAATGTTTTCGATCGCTTAAAACGTGTAGTGAAAACACGTTTCGGACTCATTTGTTGTAACGACGACGAGAGAAATTCGCCGAGAGTGATTGGTACCGCGTTCGATTTGATGATATATTATAATAGTCAAACGTTATGAAACAATTTAATCGCGTGGTAATTTCAGACGGTCGATAATAATACTAACAGTTGTTGGTACCTCCTTAGAAAAATAAATAAATAAAGAAAGAAAGAAAAAAAAATTAACCGCGGAGATGTTTGCGCCGCGGTTCCGACTCGAAACGCAAAGTTAAAATAATTACACGGCGAAAACCGAAAATCTCCGGCCGAGGTTTTCAAATAAATTATTCAAATATATTAAATTAACACCGGTAACGAGTACAGTTTAAAAGATTAGTCGAAAGAATAACAACCGAGTAACTTGTTCATTGATGTTGATTCCGGAGTCTTTGAAGAAAAGTTTCGAGAGAAGTTTGACGCGGGGTATTATGGTATGGTGCGCGCACGCCCATACAACAACTTATTACATATCAGATGTAAATGTTGGCTCAAATTGAACTTAATGTAGTCGCGATATTATTAACGCTATGATACTTTAATCTCGTCCCGTCATTTCGCGCAACATATTTATTATTATTTCGCCGTAGTATAATGCACGGTTTATACACGTCTTTATAAATTATAAGTTATAACACATATCAGCTGCAGCTGTAACGACTACAAGCCCCCCGTTGACGTGTGTAAATAACAACGCGTATCAAAAAAAAAAAAAAAAAAAAGAAGAAAAAATGAAAAAGGAAAAAAAGGGAAAAAACTACACGAGCCAAAACCCGCCAAAGGATATTAATTGTTACGGTTTTGTTTTCCCGACGCGTTTTCAGAATTTATTTCGCAGTTTACGACGACGGTTCAACGTCGTCGAACGCGTATCATCGGGTAGGCGTAGAGAGTCGTCGCGAAAATCTCGGATGAGACGAGTTTTATCGAATCCGCAGTGCTCCTGGCGACAGCTACTTCTTATAAAGCTATCGGACCGAATAATAAATACGACGTTCGTCAGTCGATAATCGCGGGACATGCCGTTTTCGAATACTAGACGCGTAATATTAAAATCGCCACAGAAGATCGCCACTGCCACGTATCGTGCGGGCGCGACGGGCGAAACAATTTTTAGACAAAAAAGAAAAACGTACTATTCGTTGTTATTAACTCGTCGCGTTCCGAATTCGAACGAACCACCGACCGTTTGCGATTTCCGTGAAAGCGCGTTTACTGTACCCCAGTGCACCGTAAAATAAGCAACCGGAAGAATTAGAAGAAAAAAAAAGAGACGCGACGCGTTCCAAAAGACCAACTCGTCGTTTTCACGTTTATCCGGATCTGCGGCGAAATAAAAACCGTACGGTTCCTCTCTCGGTCGTGCCGCCGCAATCAATTAGTTAAAACGTAATACTACGGCGATAAATTTCCCTCTCGAAAACGTTTTCGCACATGTGAAATTTCGCGTCGTCTCGGAGTAAGACGCGCATCGCGGTTATTGTGCGGTGTGCCACATAAATATAAATAAAAATATTTTCGCTCGTTTCGGGGAATTGAACGACGAGAACATGAACCGCCGTCGCCGCCGCCGCCGCCGCCGCCCGGGCGGGTTAAGGGACTTTTTATTAAACGTAAAACATTCGGCTCGTAAAACAATAAACATGTTATGCAATCGCGTCGGAAATAAACTGCGCGTTTTAACGTACGAACGAAACGGACCGCATGTTTATGCGACACAGTGCTTTGGTGGATCAAGTAATCGAGTATTAATTCAAACCGAAACAACGTCACGCGAAAAGTACGAGTTTAAGGCATTCGATTTTCGAGACTCGTATCGGCCGGTAGCTATTAGTTTATTAGTTTTGAAATATCAAACCGCGGCAATAGTAATGAAAATACAACACGTCGTCGCGCTACTAATGACAGGACGACATAATTATTATCATAACTGTATCGATATAAAACCGGTGACAAATATATCGTCCGCGCGATTTAAGCAGCCCCCTCCCCCGGATTAGGGCCGCCGCCGCGATAAACTAATAACTATACTAATATAGTTCTTAGGTCGACAGAAAACGGTTTTTTTAAATCGTTTTTTTTTTTTCGCTCGTAAAATTAAGAAAAATAAAAAAAACCACGTGCACTCGGTGGTTCCGCGATCGATCACGTAATTCGAATTGATTGAAAAACGTTCGATTAAATACCAGAAGACTTTTGAAAAATCGATACGAATCGTTTTTTAAATCGCGTTGCGTAGTAAAATATTTTGTAAATCAATTCACAACGTAATATACGTTGCGAAATATGTGTCGCGATAAATGTTTTCGTATCGGATCCAATCAATTGCGACGATATAATATTATAACGTATTGTTAAAAGGTATTAGTCACATAAACCGAGCGTAAGCTTGGTACTTAATACGCCCGGGGGGGCTTTAAACCAGCGTTTTAACTTTTAATTTTATACTCGTTTTAGCATAATATTCCCCGTCCAATAAAAAAACATCGTTTGCCTGAAACAAATATTACGCGATAATAAATCAATCGTACCAATCGTATTTGTGTGCCTCTACATAAGATATTTTAAAAACGAAATAAACGATTTCGAAAAGTTTTTCACGTCGAAAATCAATTATTATTCCGTAACATACACCGCGAGTATATATAAGTATAATAATGCGATTCGTCATTAGTTTTTCTTTCCGTTTTTCATTATTTTTATGAAATTTGAAAATCGTCAAGCACTCGCTAGTCTAGATCAGATTTCTCGAATAGTACGCAATGTCAAATTCAGAGTACTCATCCGGCGTCTCGAAATAAAGTCGTTCCCGGGCGAGCTTAAACCGAGACTGACCTGAATAAATAAAATGTTTCGCTACATTTTTGCACTTGTTTAATTAAACGTATCAAGATGACACGTGAAAATACTATTCATACAATGCAATTCCTTGTGCACGTCTATCTCGTAACAAATTGCATTTTTAACGTCGGACCCTTGTTGTTCAACATCTTTGACGTTCAGAAACAAAACGTTCTTTCCCAACGTCGATACTTTATAATTAAATATCTTGGTCAACATTGTACGCGCGCGAAATCTCGGCCGAATGACGTTTTTATCGTGTATATGCTTAAAATTTACAAATATTTATTGTGTTTTTATCTCTCGCGCGCGTCCGTAAATAATCAATTCGCGTTTTGTTTTATTCAATTGGACTACATTTTTCGACTCATTTATCAAACGCCCCGTTTCAAACCGCCATATTAAATATTAATAATAATAATAATAATAATCAGACGTTTACCTCCGTTGACGGTGCACATCAACGTGACAGCCGGACTGCCTTCGTCTATAACGATATACTCCGAATCTTGTTGGTAGTTTTCTTGACGACCACGTCCGTCGGTAACGCTCCGGTCCAAATAGATTTTCGGTCGGTCTGGAGCGACTGTAATAAATAGAAAAAAAAATGTTTTTAAAGGGTTCTTATAATAAATTTTTTTTTTTGTTTTTCAGAAAGACGTCGCAGTTATTTTTTAATTGCTCGCAACACCGCGTTTTAAACGCGATACAAGTCATTATATTTCGAATAAACAACTCGCAGATATTTCGAATCCACAGCGACACTCTTTCATGGGAATCGATTTATTTCTCGGAGGAAAACAGAGTACAGACTATATCCAAGTGGTCCAGACGGTTAGATAACGGTTTTCGGTGAGTACGCGTGTAGTTTAGTGATAAACCCGACGTTGGACACGGTAAATTTATTAAGGATTCGAATTTTTTTTTTTTGAAAAAAAATTGTATTTTTAAAAACGATATTTCGAAATTTACTATGAAATTCCGAGAGTACCGCGGGCAGGTATTAAAATGTTTCAAAAGTTTTAAGTCCGATGTTTAAATAAAAAAATGAATATTTATTAACGTACAAACGTACACTACAACAATGGACCTGTTTATTTGCACAACTATGTTGTACAAACCGTGTTCCAAAGGTACGGCTAAGAAAACATTATTATCCATTTTATATACTTTTTCATAATAATCCTTTCAGACACCTGCTAAAATGTTAACTATTTTTTTGTTTAATTTACTGCGAATTCTCTCTCTCTCTCTCTTATAAATTTGTTCTTTTCCGGGTATCTGTTTTTCATCGTTCGATTAAAATATTTGCGCACAATAGGCATGATATTTATAGAGAATTTCTAATTAAAAGTGCGATTTCTGAGGCGTTTTATTATTTTAAAAACGAAAAACAATACGTTTAGTTGTAAAATAATAATTAGTTACATCCGTTCCAGTTGATATATTCAAACTGTAAACGAAAACACTTTTAAAATTGTTCGTAAATTATATTATGAAATAAAACAATCACATTGAAACAACAATCACGGCATGATAATATTATATACCTACTGCTCGGAAAAATCACAAAATAAATATTCCGTTTTCCTCAAATATTCAAATTAATTTCCGAAAAGAACGCTTTTTTCGGAAACCTTTTTTTTTTTTTTTTTTTGAAATTAGTCGTTATAACACATAATATACGTATGTTGTTACATTATGTTTGAGCTTTCGAATTCACTTTGAGTTTAAAAACCCCATTAGTAAAACGCGCATCGTAGAATATATAAAACGACTAAAATATCGACGGAAACTTACGACCACCCGCGTTAGGATTGATAACAAATGAGCTCGTCACGGTCACGTGTAATCAACCAAAGTCTGTCGATATCGGATTTTGATTAATTATCGCGGGCAAACGTACCAGATAATAACGCTCTCCCCGCCCCGCTCGTCCGCGGGCTTTATTGAACCTTTCGGTTTAAAACAAAGTCGCACGGCATTTGTCTACATTAGGTACCTCTGTGATACCGCGATGCGCTGACTTACGCGTTTCGTTGGAAACTATATGATTTATGAATGATTCGTATTTAAAAATTCAGTAATTAGCGCGTTTAATGACTCGTGAGCTTGTAAAGTATCTGGTCGAGACTTGGACCCCCAGAGCTAAGTGTGTCAATGGCAGATGTTTCCTTAAAACTTTAGTAACAAACGATCCGACATGAAAAGTGTTAAAGCTCTTAAAAGTAATTATTTCCATCGGAAAACAAGTTTAAATAAAACTGACGATTACGTCTTCATATCCATGCGGCGCGAACGTCTAATTTAAAGAGCATTCGCTCCAGACATGTTTAACAATTTTCACCGGAGATTATTATCTCGCCCAAATCAGTTGTGATGTTTAGTTTATCGCGATCGCGTTCCGCCAAGTTTTGCACACTTCTGTTCCGACCGAACGAACTGCGCGCATTAGAAAAAAAGCACGCGCGTTAAAACGTATCGCATTAAAAATGACGCCGCGTAATCTAGTTTCACAAAGGAAAATATAAACATCTAAAACATTACATTTGTGTTTTTTTTCTCTCTCTCTCTTAGATTCCGAGTGAAGAATCTATATATATATATATATAGTAAAACCGTAGTGTTGTTTGTTCGCCAACGCTTTTTCGGAAAGGAGCCCTCCAAAAGTTTCATAACCACTCTATCGATTGGAAATTGAACACAGATGGTACTTAAGAGATGTCATTTTTGCACTGCCCCAGTAGTTTTTGAGAAAATTGTGAAAAACTATCGAAAAACTTGGAATTTTACAACAAACTTATTTCGAACGTATTTTCCGGTCGTCTCGACGTTATCCGACACGAATAACATACGACCCCGGTTCTATAGGACCCAGCAATAATAATTATTTCACTATGAATAATACTAATCTCTCATTATAAAATATCAACGATTTTCAAAACATTTAAGAACTTTTTCCCAAACGTTTCGACGAAATATTTTACGTTCAAGCGTTTTTTTTTTTTTTATTCGAACAAATTAAAACAAACGCTTAAATTCGATATAATTAAAATACCGTACACGATTATAATCGATGACGCGTCGCCGTTATTTTATTTTATTTTTTTCGTTTACATTCGGCGTCCGGACGTAATTTGTTATTTTTAGATTTCACTACCCGTATTGTTAAATTATTTAATAAATTATGGAAAATTTTAAAGACGTCACCGTAGTAAATCGACCTTGGCCGGGAATCATTTTTCGACCGAGATGATTTATCATTGTTTTCGAATTTATAACAATATAACACGCTGTCTCATTACACCGAAGTGAGCTAATTGTGAGCCGACACCTAGTCTCTACTGTAACCTTATATCGTTTTTTCGGATTGATAATTTTTTTATTTTATTATCATTTTGTTAGAACAAAACGTGTTTTTTCTCCGACCGTTGTTGGTTGTTATCAAACGATTATTGTTCGGGTCGAATAATCAGGTGAACGTCGTTTTAACTGTGCGAAAACTCGGTCGTTTGTAATTTTATAGTACACTCTTGTACTCGTTCGAAACGACCTTTTACGTATATTTAATTACCATCGTCGTCACATTGTTATCACGCGTCGTTTGGTTTACTTGATAAAATCGAAAAAGGCCAATATTATTCGCCCGGCTTCGTTTAAGCTGATTACGATTTAAAACGAATGAAATTAAGATCCGTTGAAATATCAAACCGTTATTAAATCGACAACGCTCGCGTTTTCGCCGCTTAATTAATATGTCAAGCCGACGACGTGTGTCGGACTAAAAATGTAAATAAAAACGAAACGACGATCGTTTCATAATGACAATTTCCAACGCTCGACATTATCGTTATTGTTATTTTTCAACAACAGTCTGGGTTTCGCGACGAAAACAAAACGTTTCGAATAAATCGAATCGAGAGTCGGTTAATAAATAAATTATAGATTGGCACACGTCGCGCGTGATTAATAACGTTATCTTTTCCTTTTGTGCGCCCGCACATCAACGCCCCAACGCGCGCGTTGTAAATACGTTTCGCGGTGTTATATTTCAATTAAATTCGTGTGACGTTCGTCGGCAGCGCCTCGCCTCTCGCGCATTTACCTATGACTGTTAAGTTGACTAGACGGTTTCGAGTAGGGGCTTTTAGAAAGTCGATTCTGCATCTGTACACTCCCGTGTCGGCGGCCATGGCTCTGTCCACCGTCAGATGATCGACCAGATCGCGATCGCTCGTTTGCAGCTCATTGTCGCTCGTGTGAAAATAGGCACGTTCGCCAAACACCGCGGGCGAAGACCACCATCTCGGCGGAGTTGACGTTTTCGCCAACGTCTGTCTAATGTCGTACCTGTGAAATGAAAAAATAAAAAATAAAATAAAAGAATGTGGGAAAAAAACACGTCGTTTATTTTGACGCGGCGCGCGGCGCGATGATTGAGTGACGACGACGGGCCGGCGGTAAATACGTACGTATTACAAACGATACGTATTCGAAATTAAACACTTTCAATTTTAACAATCGATCCTTTCTACGCAATTCAATGTATTATTTCGAATCACAAAAACTCGTCGTAATAGTACCACCTATTGACGCCGGTCGCGGGAAAAATAAAACATACGAACCGTCGTCGATGGAACGCGAATAAAGATCGTGTCGAAATTAAAACGCAGCGTTGACGGGGATTGAACTCGATGCCCCACGTAGATAAATAAGTTTAGAAGTAAACACCGCTTTCATAACCACCGAGTGTACCGCCGTTTTTCCAAAGACAACAAACTTTCGCGAATTGTATATGATTACTAAATTGTACATCTCTTTGATGCATATTATGTTTACTGTCTAGATAAATATTATATTCCGCGCTGAACAAATAATTTCAATTAGTGCGTATCACCGTCGCCACCACACGACGACGTGTACGTACGCACTGCGTTTATAGTGATGAAATAAAGCGCAGTTTAGTTTTGGACTAAAATAAATAAATTACCTGGTTACCGACGAAATAAGCCATTAGAACGATTAAATGACAGCGGGGAGTATGATACTTCAATGCTTACGCTTAATTTTGTACGAAATCGACTAAACGGACGGTTTCGCTCGACGAAAAACAAGGAAAACATTGCGTTGTTGCGAAAGGAACAAGCAACATTCTGCAGGTATCATATTAATATAGAAAAATTATGATTGAATATTTCATCGTGACGAGGTAGAAAAAAAAAATCAAAATCAAAAATGATTTGACCTTTAAACAAATAGAAATTAAAATAACGAGTGGCTTTGCAACGCGATATATTGTACCGTCGTCGGTTTATTCTCGGATTGATTACGGAAAATTAAATAGAAATTAATATACTGCGCGTCATTTCTACCGTTCGATTTACATAAAAAAAAACACACACACACATCTTGAAGCGAGACATTTGCATATCGTTTTTATTTTCCATTTATAAACGACGATAAACCGTCGCATCGTGGA
The DNA here is from genome assembly GCA_948098885.1 of Drepanosiphum platanoidis. Classification (NCBI taxonomy): domain Eukaryota; kingdom Metazoa; phylum Arthropoda; class Insecta; order Hemiptera; family Aphididae; genus Drepanosiphum; species Drepanosiphum platanoidis. Next base: position 3,035,042 of record OX402542.1, read on the forward strand.
AAGCGATTCCGTTAAAAAGCTCGAGTCACATACAAAAACGCACGTGTTTCCGGTTTTTCGTAATTTTTTGGAAAAAAGACCAAAACACAATCGAATCAATAGTAGAGTTATCACCAACGTCATTTTTCGCAGTCGAAAGTCAGATAAAATTAAAGCGACTACTCTCGTGGCTCTTTACGGGTCCTCTGATTATTTACAGGGCGCGATACAGACGAGCTTTGTTTTCGAACGATAGTCGAGGCGATTAAAAACAAGTCTGCGAAAATAAATGTATATACGCAGAGGTTAATATGGATAGATTAAAGACATAGGTGGCTGACGTTTTTACATAATGCCGTAAGTTTTAATAACGTTTTAATAATGAATCGCACCGTAAACAAGTTTCGATTTAATATTTTCGCGTTTACCTACGCGGCGCGTTAGTGTACAACACATAACGTATGTATATAATGGCAATTTTAATACGAAAACGTGAAAAGATCAATCGGCCGTCACACATAAAACTCTCGGCGCCAACGGGGGACGATAGCCCGGGGGAGGGGGGCACTATTTATACATTTTTCATTTCTCGGTTATTGTGCAATATATTATGTTTATCGCATTAATTTCAAAACAGTAACACGGCGAATCCGTGCGCCATTTGTAAAGGGTATCGGAGCCGATGATGAAAACGCGCGCGCGCGCGCGTGCGACTTAAAACCCTGCGCACGTCTGTTTTATCGACCCTATTAAATCATAATACGTATAATTAAAACACGACGACACGAAAACCAACACGAGAATTTTCTTGAGTGATAAAAAAATTGCTCTCCCCGCGCGCGCGCAAATCACTCGAATTATTATACTCGGCCACGGCAGTGTTTACGACGACGTATATGATAATACGACAAGTTTAATAATTACTATGCGATTTTTATCGTCGACGTGATATTTCGTTTATAATAATCGTTCGTATATAATATTTGCGCCGTAGGTAACAATATCGTGTCGTTCGACTGTTTTCGATCGGTTTGAACAGAAGAAACGTTAATTTTTAGTATTAATTTAGTATTTTATTGAACGTTAGGGGATCATCGCGAAATCGATCGAAATACATTTTCGGGCGGAACTGGAACACCGCCGGCTCGAAAGCGCAGAAATTTCACACCCGTCGAATCGCGATGTCTCTATCGCGAGAGGTTCAGTTTCTGACGAAAAACCAAGGACACCTCGCCATCGAAATATCAAACGTTCGCGTTTTTTTCCCCTCTCTATGAACGGATACGATTTATTCGCGCTTCAGACATAATTATTATTTACCGACGACGAAAGATGAAAAACCGCGTGCGCACAATAATCATGTGCACATATTATACATACGCGTAACGTGCGGTTTTTATTCGTATTTACACGTCGGTTATATTGTGTCGGACATACGGTTTTAGAAAAATAAACTACACAACACAATTGTATTTTATTCATTAACTATCGCCACCATTACTTTAACCCTTGAAATAAAACACACACACACACACACACAACTCGTAGGGTTTTATTTTATTTTTTACAATACGCGCGCTGCTTTCAAAACAATAATAATAATAATAATAATAGTACTCGTAATGAAAAATTCGAATTTTACAAGCGGTCGGAAAAATCTTTCGGGGGACAGGAATATAGGGCAAGGCATCGCAAGGCCGGTCAAAAGAACAACAATAAAAAATAAAAATAAACCCCTCGCACACACATACGATTATTGTTTGTCCGTATCGCGGCGTTATTGTTGTTTATGTTTTAACGCGATTGTATTCAAAGAATAATAATAATAATAATAATGAAAAAAATGTGTTCCTGGCTAAAATTCAAAAACTCAACATTACCGTTTCAATATTTCAATGGCACGAATAAAATTAAAACAATGTAAATAATGAGAATAAATCCGTTTTGGTTCTTCGCGCGCGCGCACAGAATATTGCACAATAAAAACGACTTGTGACGAATTAACAACGGTATAGATACTTAGAACCGATTGATGAACGTACCGACTGGGGGGAAAAAAGAAAAAAACGAAATAGATTCGGTAACACGAATAATAATAATATTATACCGACGACGCCGGAATCGTTGTTTTCAGACGTTTCATGCTCGTATAAAATAAAAACCTATGGAAATATTTTAATTTATTATAAACTCGTAGATATCTCTCGGTTCCGTGACTAAGTATTATTACTTTTGGATCTAAACTTGGTTTTTTTTCTTTTTCTTTTTCTTTTTACTTATTTATCATTGGCTCATAAATAAACGGCTGTGAATGTATTGAAAGCGTGTCGACAGATAACAATCGTTGAACCGCAACCGCGCAATAAGTAACGAAATGATAATGAAAAATGATCCGGAGTTGCTTTGCGTAAACGTGCAGCCCCCTTAACTGTTTGATGGTAATTTAGAAATTAACGGTTTAAAGAAAAGAAAAAAAAAAAGGGCAACTTGTAAGATATTAAAAAAGGAAGATAAAAACAACGGTGTGGTTAAAACAGTTTAGGAACACAACAGAAAAAGATAAAACACGAATATCAAGAAAAAGTATATATTTTTATGCTTTGCCACTTTTTCGTTTTTATTTTTTCAAGTCTTGGTAAAATAAAACTCGTCTAGATTTGATGACGATGTCCTCCCACCGCGGACGATTATTATTGTTACTCGAAAATAATTTCAATCGCCGGACGATATACAATATATAATAAGTGGGGTTCTGTGCTATCGAAATCTGTTGACCCGATACCGGAAACACCGATTTTTTCGACGTTTTACAAGTAACACCGGACACGGTTTTTTTTTTTTTATTATTCGAAGACCATCATTAATCGTTACGAGCGCGTAAACACGAGCTGTATTGTTTGTTTTACAAGATAAATTTTTAAATAACATTATTTTTCGACTTCCTAGAAGCTGTTCTATTGTAATTAATAATAATAATAATAATTAGTACGTCATTATTGCGAGGTTGAAAAAAACAAAATCCTTCCCGATAGTGTTACGTTGGTGAAAATAGACAAGGGGATGGTCTTGTCGAAAAATGCACCGATCGAACACGAATTAATATACTATCGAACGCCGCCGCCGCGAGGAATTTTAATTTAACGCGATTAGTTTTTAATTTCTAAAGGTCTCGTCGTAAACGTTTTTAAATAAATATTTGCGCGCCCGCAATCAATGGCGACGATGATTGCCCGACGCCTATTTTTTAATAGCTGATCAATTCGTTATATTGCGGCGGACACGCGTAAAATTTGTTTTATGTTTGTCGACAACATTTTAACGTACACGCGGATTATAGAGCGATTTTTTCACGTCCATCACTACTACTAATTTTATCGGTCACGTTAAAATGTCACGTTACGGAAAAAATACGATTCAATACGGTTTTCATACGATTCAAACTGCACGCGGACGGCGGCAGTTTCAAATGTACACTTTTTCGCGCGAACATTTTGTGAGATACAGTTCGTCATTAAACTCTGTTCGTCTAAACTTTTAATACTCATAAAAACTAGGTAACTTCGGATTACGTAGAACGTTGTTGTTTTTTTTTTTTTTTTTGTGATTAAAAGTGTTGACAGTGGAAACAAGTAGTGTTTGTTACCAAATCACATTGAACATAAAGCTTTTGATACCGGTAATAGGCTTGAAAATGCATTACAAGACTTTTAGACTTTGAATAAATTTTAAATTTAAAAATTAACATCGCCTCGAAGAGTTTTTATTTAAACGCATACGATATTTTTGTAATCACGTGCATTCAATATTATTATATCGTTATGCCGTGTGATAAACTCGACGTAATTCGAACCTCGATACCTAATTCGGATAATCTAATATATTATAATAATTGTTAAAAACGCCGCCGCCGTCATCCAAATGTGTTTCAATGTTGAATAGATCTTGATAACTCGAAAGTCTCCCCGCGCCGCCGCCCCATCCAGATTCGAGTTATCACGTTTCATTTTACTATTTTATTAATGAAGTGTGTGCGCGCGCGTATCCTCCGACCTTAAGAATTGTTGAAAACTGATATCTTTCTTTCTCTCTCTCAAACGATATATTATAAGGATTAAACACAGTGGTAATAAGAGATTAATTTGGTATTTCTATTGTTTAGCTTCTGGAACAAAGTAGCTTATTATTGTCAAAACCTTGTGTTATTAACGCGATAGTGCTTTTCCTCGGTGTTTTCCATCACAACTGATATACGAGAAGATTGTAAACATTTAGCCAATGTGAGAGAGAGAGGAAAAAAAAACAAAACAGATTAGTTCTATTGTACTAACCGATACGAAACGTATTTTCTCGATATATATTTTTTACATGATCGTGACTTGTACGTTTATCGTCGCACAAACTCTCGATTGAGTAGTATACTCTAAACGTTTAATGAATAAGTAAGTAAATAATAGTCGTTATTCGCACGCGCCACGTTGACTGGGGTAGCCGTTATAGGTCAGCTACAGCCTACGACGGGCTAATAACTGGTAATAAAGTAAACCATTCTGTTTTGTTCCAAAAATATATATTTCTCCAATTATTAGTTTCGCTTTTATAATTTCCGAGCAAATCATGAAAATAAACAGCCAAACTAGGTATACATATCTATAGGTTACATTCACAATTTTTAAAAATACGCATTCATTTTTAAACACAAACATGTGAGGAGTAGTAAGTATATTATTACTCATTAATATATAGGATATAAATTTATATATATATATATATATATATATGAAATTTACAGGTACGTTTGGAGTTTGGTTTTTGCGTTGTGAGGTTAAGGCAAGCTTAAAAATGTAACCTATAAATACGGTTAAAAAATCCAACTTTTCATTTTCACAAATGAACAGTACTTGATTTTCGCCTACGACTCGCGGTATTTTATATTCATCACCAGGTAATTATATTAAACATTTTAAAAACAAACTTGTAATAAAATAACGTTATTCGTTAAATAAAAACAATATATTAACATGTTTTACATATTATAAATTATAATAAAACTTTTCTTGATTGAAGCAAATTCATTTATGACGTCCCCAAAATTTTATAGGAGAAGCAAGTACAATTTATATAGAAAACAAAGCTAGATTAGATAAAGTCTTTCTTGTGTTAAATTTGATTTTAATCTAATTTTAATTCTTTTGAGTGCGGAAAATGACTATTTCCCTTGTACAGTTGGTACGTCGAATTGACGAAAATGTTTTCAAAATAGTTTCAAATTTTAAAAATGCACTGTGAACTACTATTACATTGATTTCTACATTTTCATTATCGAACACTGAGAAAACTCGAAAACTTAAAACGACTGAAAATAGCACGAAAAAGTCAACTGACCTTTTGACATTTTTATCAACTCTAGAGAACGGTCGTGTAAATATTCGGTGAAAATTTCACGTCCTCGCGATCGATACTTTTTGAGCCACGAAGTAAATAATAAAAATTCGTCGAAAGGCCGGTGTTTCGTAAATTTTTCCGCTTTTCGTCAGTTTTTCACGTAAACTGTTGGGACTTTTGCCGTCACAAGCAGCCCGTTAAACTGGCCGATGGGAAACATTTGTATGTAATACTATCCAACGGTATATAGATTTCTCATTGAAAGCCCGAAAATATTCGATTCCGCAGTGATTACGCGAGGAATAACAATACGACGTCGTCGATGATTTATATGTACGAAGACTCGCCGCCGCCGCCGCCGAGTACTATGCTAATATTTGACCGGATACGACGGGGACACGGGGATACGCGTAACGACGACGGCTAGGTATTGTAAATGTATTAAATCAATCAAATGCCATTAAAACGCGGTTTTCGCGAGACGCGCGACGGCGGACACGGGCGAGGAGGAATCGCGCGCGCCGTATTGTGCGGCCATTGTCTCGGGCAAACGAAAATAACTTGTTGGTCGGCGGGGACGATAATTTAACGACAAACACAACAATAACGGCTTTAAACGATAACAGAAAAAAAAAAAAGAAGAAAAAGAAATAACCGCCGAGAGATCGCCGGCCGCCCCATGTAAACGATTCAAAGCGGTAGCGGCGGCGGCGGCGGCGAACGATATTATTATTATCGTCGTCGTCGGCGGCGGCGCGGCCGGGAAGAGATTAGATTATGACGCGAAAGGAAGAGGAGGGAAAAAATAAAATAAAATAAATTTGAATGTAAAAGGGGTGTGTGTGTGTGTGAGTATATACGTATATATATATATATATATATGTATATTGACCCGACTGCTACGCGAAATATATATTGTATTTTTTTTTTCACTTTATCTATTAAACAAATTTTTATTTTTTTTTTTCATCTTACCCGCCCCCGACCCACCCCCTACTTCTTTCTCTCGCGTTGATATAACAAGAATAAAAAAAAAAATAAAAAAAATAACACACAATTGTCAATGGCGTTTTAATTAAAATTTCATTAAAACAAACACTCGGGCATTGTTTATTTTTATTGACAATAGTTCGCACAATAGCGAAAACAGTCTAAGTCGCTGCTATTAATTATTACTCCGAGTATTGTGTGCATTTATCAGACAACTATAAAGGTTCCTCAAGAAAAAAAGGAAAAACAGAAAAAATAAAATAAAACTAGCGGCTAATACATTGTCATAATTAACGTTGTGCAGTTTTAAGTAGTCTACTTGTACTCGTACTTGTACTAATACTGTAACTGTACGGTACTATTGTTCTCCTCCGCGAGTATAATTCACCGGCAGTTGGTTAAAAAATAATAATATTTTCGTTTTAATTTCATAAAAACATTTTTTTTTTTTTTGTCCATTCCCTTTTATCATTGCCGGCTGTTGACTCGTAGTATGAAAATATCGCTAAACCGCCTTCAACAAAACGCAACTCCCCCCGCAGCAAGTATAAATACGCCGAGGTACTCGTTTAAAGCAACCACGGAATATTATATCATTTGTCGCTACCAGCCGTTTGTTTCACTTCGAGCATAAATAGTTTATAACCCATAGTTATTATTAGTTAAATTCACTACTCGCGACGGATAATATAAATACGTATTACACTCCTTTGAAACTCGCGCGCAGTGAAACTCCCGCGCACAGGAATTAGAAGAAGAAAAAAATATATATACGTGTACGCTCGTACCACAACTACAGCGAGGTGGTGTTATGGAGAAAAGTTATAAATCGTGTAAATGTATTGTGTATGCGAATTCAAATTCGAATTATTTATTTTAAAAAAAAAAAACTCGAGTAGGTAATATTATTTATCTCACATATTTATATATATATATATACGTATACGTACGTATATTAAACGTATTTTCTTTCCACCGAGTGTTTTCTATTTTTCACAGTGTATTATTGTAAATTAGTTATCGTAAATAATCCGATTGATTTTTTTCTTTCTAATTTTCTATTGTTTTCTAAAATTTTTCAAAAAAATTTGATACATAGGTATAATAACCTATTATTGTATCAGTTGAAAAATTATTCCATTATTTTTGGAATGTTACCGTGGTAAGTAAATTAAGTGCAGTACAGTCGTCGTATAACTCAATTATGAAAAGGAGAGTTTCATCTACGAAATGAATACGTTAAGACGTCAGTAGAGATATTTCAAAAAATATTTTGAACTATAATTTCTAAAAGAAAACACAATATGGACGGATCGAAAGAAAATTAACTTTTTAAAACACTCTTAAACGTTCTGAAATAGAGTTTTAAAAATACATAAAAAACGAAAAAACGAAAAATACAACAACGCGCGTACTTTCGAGATAAGTAATAGCTTGTGTTAAAAAAATAAAATAAATACAACCTCCCCTTTCGTAAATTGTTGTGAGTTACATTTTACATAAACGTTAATTTTAATACGCAACATAAGAAAAATAATTGATGGAAATTCATCATACTTGTTAATTAAAACAATTAGTGTTAAATGTGAAGAAATCTCGTTCTGCAGGGGTAAACGAAACAAATTTGTTAGAATTAAAATTAAATTAGTTTACATGAAAATGGTTAAAGTAATTTCATAAGACATCAGCGTAATCCCGGCCGTTGTAATTGTTTAAGATTTTTATATTATTTACGACTCATACATTTCGCCCATTCTATTCGCGCTTGAAATGCTCAACATATTTCCCCGTGCCCACGAGAGTGTAATTGAAAATAACTGTTTTAACGCGAGCTTTCCGATTTTAAAACACGTTGACGAAGTCATGTAATTAGTTTTTAACGACAAATGTGAAACCATACAGAGAGCGTGGACGTCGAAACAAGAGTTACCCGGGGAACATGTGGTTTATTCGTCTGAAAACGTATCGGCGGCGGTCGTATTCGTCGTTCTAATTTTGAACGATTGTACCCGACGAGCTGTGCTCGTGAATCAATCGTCGCCCGGCCGATCGAATTCCGTTCGGAAAACAACAATCGTAAACAACGGAGGAAATAAAATCGATGTTGTGGTTTTCAATCGGTTTGTTAAAGAAATAAAAATCATCGCCGCACGTACTAACGGTTTGTTTTGGGCGCGAACGAAACGCATTTAATCGCGATTCGTCGTCGTTTTAACAGTATAGTGACGCGACGACGGAGTTTAATAATAATTCGCCATCAAAGTGGTGTTTTTTTTTTTTCCAGAAGGAGCGCGATGTTTTTCTCGCGCGGTGGGCTAAACTCACAAGAGCAACGCGTCGACAAATCAAAATATTCTTTTCCAGCGAATTAAAAGTAGCCATGTCGGTCGCCCCGAGCGTTATTACAACGGCTTTGCGCGGCACTGATTACGGCGGCGCGGCGGTACCGGAACGAGTATACCTATGTGACTCGTCGGCTGCAGGTTAGGATATACAGTCGAACTTGGTTAACTCTAAGGGACCGGAAAAAAAGTTCTAGTCGTTCAAATTAAAAATGTTTAAAACAGTACAAAATATATTAATTCCTTTGTATTTATTTTTTTTATACATTTGTGTATAAATAAAGTAATGTAGTGAAAAATGTTTACAACGTATCTGTAGTGAATCGTTCTATTTAATTTAAAGCTTCGAAAAGTTCATCGCTGCAACCTCCGATTTGTTTTCGATAAATCATTATAATGCGCCATGTGCTATGTGTAATAGCGGCGATGGGAACTCAAAACTTCCGAGTTATCCACGAAGATATTCGAGTGAAAGAAGTTGGACCGAGAAGTCCGACTTGGTATACGACGCCGCCTGCCGCGGTCGGGTTTCCACAGGTGGATGGATCGTCTCGTTTGGATACGACTCGGGAAGAGAGGAAGAAAACGTCACCGTCTCATAACAACAATAATATAACCGTTACACGACAGTATAATAACCGCGCGCGTATTATACGTTTGTACTATTATTATTATTATTACGTTTCGCGTGCGCGCGCGCGGGTAGACGAGGACCGTGCACAAGGCCGCCCGGGCCGAGGACGCGGCGGAAACCTGAGGGGGTTGTCGGTGTGGCAAAGTTATGGGTAAAAGAAACCGAGGCAATAAATAAAGTGGAAAAGAGTATACAGTGTATACACGCGCGCGCGGGCGCGCGTCTGCGGCGAGAGAAAATATTAAACGTACAAACTCGGGGGGTGCTGCGAGCGAGCGGTGTGTGTGTGTGTGTGTGTGCCTGTCGGTGTCGGAGGCCGCGTAAAATACGTGTAGACAAATATACACCACGGCCGCCGCAGTGCCGCTGTATTAAATGTATAGATTTGTTGTTATATTAGTTTAGGGTGGAACCGAAAGGGGTAGCGGGCGCAGGAGAGGTAGACAAAGTATTAGACGGTTTTCGCGAACGAGTGGATGGCGGCGGCGGCGGCGGCGGCGGCGATGGCGGGTTGATCCCCAGCTCCCATGAGTTGTGGTAAGTATATATCATTCTTTCGAACGTACCTCGCCTATCTCATAGACGTCTATTTTTTTTTCTTCTTCTTTTTCTCCACTTCTTTGTTGTAAAAATTGTATGGCAATACGTACACGCGCCGGTCGTATATATATCGTGTATAGGTACGTATGTTTATACGTATACGATATGAGCGAACGTCTCGGGCACAACGCGATGTGTGTTTTTATATTTTATTTTCTCGTTATCTATACTCGGTGAGAAAATTATTATTTGTTTGTGTTTTTCGATTAGGTTAAAATATTCCATAAACGGCGCGGCGCTCGTCCGACGTGCACGCCGCGCCGCCGCACAATATCTGCATTATCCGATCTATCGTCCGGTCGTCATTTTTTTGTTTTTTCGTTTTTAATTTCGCGTTCAGAGCAACGAACCCTCCGAGTGTTTTAAAATTGTGTTGTCTTACGTCGCTACGTGTTTTGACACTAACACGTCACTAGCGCCGTTTTGGGCTAGAGAACACTCGGCGGCGCGCGAAGTTGTTTTTTTTCCCCCCGCCGCCGCTCAATCGATTATATAAACTTAACGGAATATTAGACTTGTTACCTTTAAAATCTCAAACGGTCGACGTATAGAAAACCGCAGAGAGAGAGAAAGAGAGAGAGAGAGAGAGAGGAATTTAACACGAATCCGTTTTAATTTAAGCGGATTTGGTTGGTTTTTATTTTTTTTTATTCTTTTCGTACTTTATAAAATAGTATTTCGGCACACTGTGAAAACGTTAAACCCGAACCGTTTAATCTATCTTATAGGTTTATTTTTCATTTCCGTTCGATTTTACGACATTAAACAATGATTATTATGAACGATTACATTTTTTCTCACACTAATCGCGCAGTTTCGATTTTTTTTCAAATACTATTCCGAGCAATAAAATATAAAACGTAAAAATGCGTTTTGAGAGTTTTAACCTTTTTCTCGTTCCTCATCGGACACTTTTCATCTCGGTAATTTCAATATATCATTTACGTTTCGAGCGACGACGGCGAGTTTCGTATATTTCGTTTCACACTCGTAAAATTCCATAAATTACATCTCGGTGCTGCTTGATATTGTTTGAAATTTCATAACGCCGACTATGTATTATAATTTCGAGTAATACTGTGACTTTTAATTCTAATTCAATTCTCAGATTAGATTGTGCTTCCACTCGGCGTGTACGATTCTGCATAAACATGCGACGGAGATTGAGATTTATTTTTGGAAAGTAGATACCTACTTAATGCACTGTTATTACTTGTTATGTGCCATACGGCGAACAATAGGTACCGAACAATAATAATAATGGTAAATAAATAAAGTCTTTAAAATACTACACTGCTGTTTTGCTGCGTAAAGTGAAACGAATGCTAATTGGTACTTAGAGACTGAATCTTGTAAGGTCTCGATGTTAATTATATTCGCCACGTTCTTATTTCGCTGTAGTTAAATATACAATTAAATACTGTCGGGCAGGTAGGCAGGTAGGTAGCTGCGAATAAGTTCGATATAATGATCGAATTTGTCTATTCGATTTGAAATATTAGACGTCTGTTAAAACGAAACGGGAAGACCAATAGTAGTAGTTTGAAAATTGATTAATCTCATTACTATCGATTAAGTTAGAGGTGTGTGTGTGTGCATTCATATTCAATTAACATCGGATTTTTTAAAAACCATTTTAAACACCCGGCTATATTATTAATTATGTAAAAGGCGTGGAATAGTCGTGATTTTTTCGTTTCGTTTTTAGATTTCACCGATATTTAATAAAATCGAATCGACGACGCGCGACGGGGGAGGGGGGGGGGAAGAAGAGAAATCGCACGCTAGTGTTTAACGATATTTTATTAAAAATTAATAATCGATTCCCGTGTGAACGCTGTTATCACACGATTTCCGATAGTCGATACCGTAAATTTATTTCTCGCGCAGTTTGGAATTTCAAATTGAACATTATGGAAAAGTAATGTACGTACAACATTATGATGAAAAAAATTGTGACTATTTTCGCACGCATAGGACACGGTTTCGATGGAAGCTCGGCTAGATGTAGAGTTTATTTCGTTTCAGTTTCTACGGCGCGGAGCGAACGCCTATGTAGGAGGAACGATGATGCGTTTTTGATTTCGATTTTCGGTATTTCCATATTGCGCGTATAGGAAGAATAAAAAACGCGCTTCGAACGTTCCGTTTGGATAGATTGAAATTCCGACTCGCGGATGTGTACTTTAAATAAACCAATTTTTATAATTTTTTCCAGAATATTTGCGACCGCGCGCGCGCGCTAAACTCGAGTCACTAAACAATGACATTTGTTCGGAATTTACGAGCATTTATTTTTAAACTCCTTTTAAGTTTCAACGACTTTATTCGATAATTCTCTTTATTGGGGCGAGGACATGATTCTACGTCTCGATTTTAAACTGTAACGCATGAAATATTTCGATGATCTCCGACGGCGATTTCCTTTTTTGTTTCGAAAAGTTTAATCGATTCCTATCAAAATTATTACTCGAAGACAATCTGATGTACCGTCGTACTTTGAGCGTCGGACAATAAATTTTCACTCGTTCTCGCGCGGATCAATTCAATACATTTTGAAAATCTCCGCCAAGTCATAAATAATTTTTATGAGTACTAAAAAATTTCAGAACATTTTATCAGACCCATAATAGTCGACCACTCTCCACTCGAAATCGTTTTTCAAATGCGACGACGATTTATTATCGCGTTCGTATTTATAATATTAATATGCCATCGGATTCCGTTCGAGCGAGCAAAGCGCGGCGGCGGATTCCAAACGCAAATTATTCGTCGTATCGTATACAATAATAATTATTAATACTGTTACTAAATATTCGACGAAGAAGAATTTTTTTCATGTTAAATTCTTGAACCAAAGTAAATTCATACGGAAACAGACGATATTAATTATTAGTCCATTGAAATGTTTTAACCGTGTATTATTATTGAGTTATGAGTTAAATTATTATTATATTGAAATAAATGTCCCAGTCGACAAACGAAAAAATAAATAAATAAAGATACCTCCGTGCGTTTAACTTATTCTTTTCTACGAGATATATATGTATATATTTTAACAGTTAAATGATACGTATTATTTGTCTTTAAAAAAGGCGAGTGTACTAGAGTTTTAGTTTTATGTCAATAAATATACTGTTGATCGGAAATTTATTTACAATAGAAAGTCAAAAATGTGTTTCGAATAAACATAATATCGTCGACTGGGATTAAAGTATTATTTAATAAATGGGTATTATTGCGCTAACTCCGCGATGCCCGGGGAATAAAACAATCGAGTTAAAGTCGAAGAAAAACTTTTATTATTATATTACCTCCTTTTTATAGTATGTAAAATTGCTCGTGACGATTTCAATAAACTACTGTACTCGACAACAACAAAAAAGGACTATTTATAAAATGAGGCACGCGTGCAGGATACAAAATCGTATCGATACAAATATGTGTACGACACTTATAATACCGTTGTTGACGCTCACTCGAATTAAAATTTAATTACATCGACTATCGAAAGTACAGCCGAAAACCGATTGTTTTGCTCGTTTGCGTTTTTATTCGTCACTCGTTTTAATAATAATAATAATAATAATAATAACGATTCTCAATTCGAACGCTTTAACATAATAAATCGTCACAGTAAGTAGTGCAGACTGAATAATTCGAATGCGAAATGATAAACAGCAATACGTTTTGAGACAGTCGAAGTCATCGAGGCGTGAAATTATTAGTATACGCGTACCGGGAAAGCGATGATACGTTCTGTACTTTTTCCACAGTTTTTATCGACTGGTAAACAAAATGTACAGAGTCATAAATTCTCGACGATTCTCTCGGTCTTCTAAAAATATGTATTCAAATTTCCGAGTACTCGCGATCAGCGACGTGTCGTCTGTGTATAATTAACACCGGTAAAGTCGGGATAAAATCACGCGCGTGATTCAGGTCTTTGTCGTCGTATTTTGAATTAAAATTCGCGTTACATATCGTTAAAATATTAAACATGTTTACACGCGCAATAATACGTGTCGTACGTTTTTATACTCGGAGGGGTTGAAATCGTGTTTCGACGAGATATATTTCGCGGTTCGGAGGAGTAAACGAAATCGACTTTCGATTTTTTTTTTTTTCAAATTTTTTCCATACGATTTCGTTCCGAGTCCTAATAATTACCGGTTTCCCGCGCGCTTTTATCGTAAACGAAAAGGGCCCCGTGGTGATTATTACACATTTCGTTTGATTAGAATTTTCATAGCGTGATGTTAATAATTGAACAACTAATCGTTTCAACGCGCGCGACACATTAACGTCTCAATGCTTAAGGCCGGGTTAATCGATTTGCCGTGTCCCGGGTCAAAATAAGTAGATCAAAGTATATTGTTTTAACGGCGGCGACGCGAACGGTCGAAAATCAATGTAATTTCGAACGCCTACCGACAGTGTATTATCAAAATAAAAATGACGTGTTCACGTCCGAAACGCGAGTATTCGTAAACCGTCGAAGAAAAAGCGAGAAAACGCGGCGGACACGCGGGGCCCCGGTTGCCTGTTTATTATTATTATTTTTTATTTTTTTTCTGCGCACACGTTAAAAACACTATAACGTAATATCGTAAATAGATGTATCAAAACAACCCGTAACCTTAGCAATTTAAACTGACGTGTGTTGAAAAAAAAAAAAATAAAAAATTCCGACGCTTCGCCGCGCGCGCGTTAATCGAATCGATTCTTTATACGCGTTTACGACGGTCGTGAACGAATGTAAAGTTTCGCCGTTTTCACCGTCGAAATCACGACACAACCGTCTCTCGTCGTCAAAACGTCGTCAAAACGTTAAAACGAAGGGGTATGATAATATTCATCTCGTACGAGGTGCGCGGAGGATTCGCGGCGGGCAACGTTATTCTCGTTTGCGATGACCGACGGTTATATTTCCAAGGCGGTTTACTAGGGGTGTACATTTATCGTAGGCCTGTGGTGAATCGTTTTCTTTTTGTTAATGCATTTACACATAATTATATTGTATCGTACGAAACGAAAACAGAAAAATGTCAATGTTTATTGAACGCTGAAAATGTGTAGTTTTTATTTTTCCGCGTACTGTATTTATTTATTGTTTAAAGCGCTCGTATTTTATATTATTATTACGTATTTCGACGTTAAGGAGACGTAGGATCCAAAATCCAAAAAGGTCGAGATGTACACCTACAACGCGATCGAATTGTGCGAAAGTTCTAATCCTCGGTCGAAAAGATTTTCGTATTCTCTCTCGACGTCTATAATAATAATCACAAGTGTGTCGTTGTATCGTAGTCGGCATTCCGCCCCCCCCCCCCCCCAGACATTCGTATTTATTATATCGACGAAAAAACGTACGAATAATTTTTTGTGGCGAGAAGCTTAGAAAACCGAACGTACAACCATAATAATACGAGTTTATTTTCACGCGCGCGGTGAAAAGAGATTCGTCGGTAATTTTATTGTTAATCGGCTTGTTAAATTTTTTTTTTTTTTTCGTTTTTATACTTTTACGTCGGACAACGGCGGCGGGTGAAATTTCAAATCAGAAAACAAAAGAAAAAGGGAAAAAATTAGTAGTCGATGAGGCAGACCGACGTGCGGTACGTGCCTAGAACGGTAAATTGTTCAAGGGAGGCGCATCATTTTTTTTACGAACGATTACAAAAATAACCAACAATTATTAATTATGTTGTTGTGGAAACGCTCTCTGGAAACAACAATTCCACAGTCTCTCGGAAGAAAATAGCTTCGTAACATACGTCTCGCGAAAATAACTGTTTGAAAACCGCCGTAGTGCGATCCTCCGTCGCTGCGTCGTCGTCGTCGTCGGTCTGCGCGTAACCGTATTTATATATTATATACTTCATAATATTCCGCGCGTTTTACACGATAAATTTAACCGGGTTTTTTTTTTTATTATTTTGTAAAAGTTCCTTCTCAAAGGTACCATAAAAATGTACAATTAGACGGGGCAAGTCTTATTTGAGTAGAGGTAATCTAAGGGCGGCAATTTTTCATAAGCACGGGAGCGGAAAAACCGTAAGTAAGCCCCCGAAAGCAACCGCCGCAGCCGCCGCCGCCGCCGAATCGACCTACACACCACAGTCGACGCGAAACAGGCTTGTGAACAAAATATGTCGCGCGAGCTTGCACACACGTGTATTATTATTATTATTACAGTTATTATTATTACACGCTCGCTGTGAGCAACGGCTCGTGCCGGATTATATAATGCTGTCGTTATCTATCTGTTTATTTATACGCGCGATATTATTACGTCGTCTGCGTTTTATCCGTTCACGCGGGGTACTGCGGGAGAGACGAAATAACAAATATGTACCGTTAATCCTTCGGAGGGAGACGCGATCCGGATCGGCCGGGAAAACTAATAATTGTCTAGGATTCCGGCCCGTCACGTATCGCGGGAGTCGACGACAAGAGGTTCCCCTGCCCCAGACACGAAATAAAATTATCAACTGACGGCCAGAACGGACGATACGTCACGGCGACGACGACGGTGTCTAATGTCAGGAAGTTAATAATAAAAATAAGGAAAAAAAATCGTTTTACTACTTCTGTATTCGATAAAAAAAAAAAAAAAAAAAAACATTAACACCGTTTGTTTATTTAAAAACCGACTTTACGATCCTTCGTTTCGACGCGGCGCGGCGGCGCAACCGTCAACGATTTCTTTTAGTCAAACATAAACAACGTAAAAACACGAGAAAATTATTTCCTAGTGCGTTTCGAATAATAAAAAGACTCGAATCCAGCCAATCTCATGCACACACACACACACACACACACACACAGACAGACGGTAAAATCAAAATTGAAAAACTAAGAAATTTCGGATTCGAAATCGGCGCGCTGGAAACGATAAAATAATACGGTTTACGCACGGTAACATTAATTACTATTAAAAGGCTTCATCGCCGCGACCACGGGGAAGTGGGTGGGCACGGAGAGAGAGAGAGAGAGAGAGAAGTGGCGATTGCCGGCGGCGGGTGTGTATGCGTGACGAGTTCTGCGTGCGTGCATGCCCCTATTTTGTACTTTCGCTGTCACCCGGTTAATATTATACAACTCTGTTGGCGCGCACAACAACAACAATGACGACGACGACGACGACGACGACGACGACGACGACGGAGGGAAACGAACGGAAAAAAGGCTTAAAAAAACGAATGAGAGAGAGAGAAGGGAAAAATAGAGGAGAGACGGACGAGGCGCGTGTACGGAGTGTCTCTCTGCGGTGCGCGCAGGGGAAAAAATAAAAATATTATACTATTAACTAGCTACTGGCGACTATACTTTACTAGGTAGAGAGGTAGCTGCTAATTCTGTTTTTCGGTATTATTATTACCCGCCGCCGCCGCCGCCGCCGCCGCCGGTAGACGTGTATATACGTGTAACCGTTGTGTGTACCCGTGTCGTGTTTTCACGCACTCATTAAATTCTTGAACAACACTTTATAATAGCGATCCAGCGTGGCGGCGGCACCAAAACTATAGTGACGGCGATATTATTATTATTACGATAATAACCCCGAAACGCGATTATTTTAATCGTATAGTTGTATACGAGCATAATATATACATACAGGCATGTATGTGTATATTATATACGATAATAGTAATAATAATAATAATAATAAAACCGTAGTAATGCGTACCTGGCCGGTTCTGTTTCACTCGAACCCTCCGCCGCTCCCGCCCGCGTGTATTTAAATGTGAGTGTATATAAATCGGTATTATAATAACGTTATACTACACACTGTGTACACGTACGTAGAATAATAATAATATGTAAGTAATAATAATATGTGTAGTACAATAAACAACGCGCGCGCCGGGTCCGTCTGTTGCTTTCGCGCGACGGACGGCGGCGGCGGCAGGACATTTTAAATTCAAACGCCGAAAGGATAATATAATTCGTGTGTTTCACAGAGCCGCCACCGGTCGCGAGCTGCCCGGCCGGGGTCTCCGCCGTCAACCGGAGGACGATCGTTCGTCTCGAGAGAAAAGTCGGTGCTGGCGGTGTGTTTTGTGTTTTTTTTTATATATACGAGTACGTTCATATACGCGTTTACACGTGCGTGCGATGGGAAAATAATTTACGGTTGCCGGATGGGCGGACGCGTACGTGTAATTTGTGTATGTGTCCCGCGCGCGAGTCGTCGTGGATCGCACGAATTTCACACGCCTTCTTCGTATACGATTCGATTGATCCGACAAGTGACAAGGGCAGCACGAAGGCGTGAAAAATAAAAACCACGAAAAATAACGTATTCGCCAGTGCCCGAAACTCGCGGAGCGACAATCGCTATGGTTTGTTAGAAACGCGAGGTTACAATCTATATTAACACGTCTCTAATAATGGTAATTTTTTTTTTCCTCCTCTGTCGCTCAAAAAAAAACCAAGCAATAATCAAACGATTTCGGGACGTTCAAAGGCACCGTCGTCGGGCGTATTTGAGGAGGACGGGTGTTGGGGATCTACGTTACTATAATATACCTGGGAGAAAATTCCGACGCGGAGACGACAAATATTTACGCGGCCGCCGCCGGACTGTCTCGACCGTCGCGTTGTTTTCCTCTTTCCTTTCCGAATTCCCGAGCGAAAAACCCGAGCGTACGTACGCACTACGCAGTTGTGCGCGTATATTATAATATTATGTATACGTCCAAAGTCATGCGATACCTAACAGTGAAAATTACCATTACGTTTAACTCGATTAAATTGTTTATTTAGAAAAAAAAAAAAAAAAAAAAGGAAAAAACATGACGTGAGCGTCGTTTTTTTCCCCCCTTTCTTTTTCTTAAACGATTATCCGCGCGCACTGGGCACTTTAGATCCTCGTCGCATATATAATAAAGATATGTTTTTCACGTATATACACGACGCGTGTGCGCACGTGCTTGTATGTGTGGGTGTATGTGTTTATGGGTTCGTAACATCTGTAATGGAATCGTCTCACGAAAAAAAAAAATAAAAAATAAAAAATAATAAGAGTATATGTGCGCGCATGGCCAACGGTCGCCGCCGCAGTTTTAGTTTACATTATAAACGTGAAATATATAAATAATTTATATTACACGCGTTTAATATATTCATATCACGATGTCTTCAAAAAGTGCAGCTGAACACAACGGAGAGACAGACTGCTGCTGTAACGAATAAAAAAAAAAAAAACAAGATAAAAAACTAATCGTAACTGAAACTGCAGTCGAACGATAAAAAAAAAAAAAACCAGCCAACAGCGCATAATGAATCAACTTTTCAAAAAGCACCGAATCTCGCGTCCGAAACTGTAGTCGAACAACAACACCGGAAAAAAACAAAACGACCGTCGACGGAGGGACTTCAAAAGAACGACGACGCGCGAACGATGTCCACGTTGTCATTAGATATACGTATCATCGACTTCCGTTATGAATATTAAAGAATATTTAAAAATTCGCTCGATACGAGAACGCCGTCGACGAGGCGAAAATCGATCTGATTTTGTTATAGTGAAAAATTTCAAACGCGTTTTAGAAAAACGAAAAGAAATTCATATTTCGTAGCATATTATTATAAGCATGTTTCGAAGCATGTTTTTTTTTTTTTCGTGTGCGTATATATAAATACGTTTCCTAGCCGTAATAAATGTGTTATTATTGTATTACGAAAAATAATAAAATGAAATTACCATATTACACCGAGCGCACGTTTAAACATTGCTTTTCATCGGTTTCTAGTTAAATTCCGGGGGAACATATAAACATACGGTACTTTATACTTTTTCAAAAAAAAAAAACACATTTTCAAAATGTAGACAAGCGCGAATTTTTCCACGCGGAAAGTGACGCAGGAATAGGTTACGGCGAGTCACATCTCGTTAAGAGTTTGACCGAAACCGCCTGAATTCGCTTGCACGTTACCGACGGCTGTGCGCGGAGAAGTTTACGCCGCCGCGCCGCGCCGATAGAAGGGAATATACCAAGTTTTTACTAAATTACCGGAAAGATACGATTTAAGTGTTGTATACTTTGTGATTTAAATTAATCAAGAAGAGAGAATAACGCGACTAACACAACACAGTGGAAACGGAAACGCGAGGGGGCTTCATTTAAATACTTTAATACGAAACTCTTAACGAATGATTTAAGCAGGGTAAACTGTCGCGTACGTGTCTTAAAATCGCATCACAAACACGTGTAACAAGGTAAAAAGACACACACGCGCGCGCGCGCGCGCGCTCGTAAAAAGTACATAAGTCTGGAATTAAATAAAATAGTTTATTATTAGTACGAGTATACCAAACGCGTTGTCCAAAGTCGCAATAGCGTACACACACACACACACACACACACACACACACATTTGCGCAACGACTTGGACTAACAAAGTTATCTGTCCTGAATTATATAATATATATTTACAATATTGACAATCCAAACTTATAGTCGCTTCGTTGACCTAAATCGGCTCGACCTAAATTCTAAATTCTAAAATCCGCTACATATTATTGTTCTTTTCACAACGGTATCGTGAAACGTGCGATTTTATGGTAATACGTGAAAAGTGCAGAGAGTTTGGCACATATTTTCACTGATCAATTGTTCATCGTTATTATAAAACGCTCAATTCGCAAACTAGACAAGTTGGTCAAAAAATTAAAAATTCTCATTCTGTATATTATTTAGTAAATCTGTAGGGATAATATAATATGATGCGGTTTTTTTTTCTCATAAAATTACACTATTACTATTGTTAAATATTTTTTATAAAAATAATATATCGGAAAATTCGTTTTATCAGTAAACGCCCGCGATCTACTACTTGATTTTGTTAAACATTTTACCGAGACGTATTTCTAATATTCCCCGGTGTTTAGTGAAAAAGTTGTCGGCAACATTAAGTCGCGCGCCGTTTCAAATAAAACGCTACATATATTTTAATGTTTCGGTTGGTGATATTGCGCGAATATCTTAGTTTCGACGTTTTTTTCTCGCGGTTTTATCGCCGACATTATCGTAATATTATTATAATACAACTTACGGAGACGAAAGAACCGAGGCAGACATAATTATCGAACACCGTGAAACTTTTCGTCTGTCGTTTCAGGTCGAGAATAGTAATATGAAAGAGTGTTGTTCGAGTGCGAAATCGTGTCGATCGATTAGTAACAAATCAATAATTTATTTTGTATTTTTTAGGTTGTATACAAATAATAGACGTAAATGGAAAAACCATTATTGTTGCGAGAAATTTTTTTTTTTTAATTTCTATATTTTATTCGCCAATAAGGATTTTTGACGTTTTATCGTAACGATATAACTATGGTTTTATAATAATATTATGTGTTTGCTCGATTTATAAATCGAGTATTTAAATATTAATATCCGTGTACAAACTGCACGTTTCGTGTACCGTATGCATGGTACTGTACACGCGCGTTCGGGACGAAACATATCTAATATATTATATGTAAACAGCGGCGTTTTATTATTATTATTATTATTATTATTTTTTTATTTACACAAAAATATTTTATAACAAGTTCTCCGGGTGGCAAAGTTCTCAGAAACTAGACATTAAAAACGGACGCACATTTTAAACCCATCAATACATATATAAATATATATACGAACGTATGATTTGGGAATATGTTTTCCAATTTGTTTATATTGCTTGTAAAAAAAAAAACGAAAAAGAAACTCGGAAGTATATCTATTTGTATAAGCAAATAAAAAGGTTTATTGCACGGAATAATGTCCAATTAAATGGTATCCATTTGATGTACGATTTCGAAATTCTTTGTATAAACTCAGATCGATTTGCTTTCCCAGAGGCCATTTTACTACACAGACTGTTCATTTCACTCGCTAAAGTAAATATACGATATTCCGTTATGTTTATAAAATAATATAATACCTACGGCAGGAGAAACACAGTTGAATAACAGTTTTAAAAAATTGACGTCGTCGCAGTCAGAATATAGAGTTGGGTGCTATTATAGATAACTCATGTTATAATCATTAAGTCTTATCGATGACGTGTGTAATAATATTAATTCTTTTAAAATCTTAAAGTAATATTATATCAAAATATTCAAAGCGGTGTACGCTTTTTCGTCGGGTTTTTTTCTCACCTACTAAGAGACGTAAGAAAATTAATTTTTCATGTCCACAAAACTCGTATAAAATAAAGTCATTTGGTTTTTTGGCTATCGAAAACTCTCTCGATCAACCAATCAGTTTTCGTACACGGGGTTTTATTTTAGTGTATTTATTTGTCGGTGTTTTTTTTCGAATAAACGAGGATGTTGTCGGGCAAACCTCCTACGGCTTGTTTTTATAAAACTATACCCATTTCCGTTTATTTAAATTCCTAAGCATGTCTGGTCTTTTGCAACCATCTCACCACCACTCGGCTCTACAATTCAAAAGCATACATAGTTGAGAAAATATTTTAAATAACGTTTCCGGCGAGTTGTATGGATTTTAACTTTGGCCCGAGCCCGAATAACGCTATTTTGTTTCCGAAACAAATCGTCCGTTAAAAGTATCTTAATATGTTATGACTTTTCCCATATCGGTATTTAAACGAGAGATAGATCGTGTCCGCGCAATACATATTTCGAAAAGTTTATATATAATATTATTCATAACGCTTTTCCGATACTTTTGGAATTTTCATTTAATTGTGTCAGAAATTAATTAGAAACGGCACATACGTACGTACACACCGACGTGTACGTATAATGTTTCGACTAAACATTCTCTCGAACTTTTTATTTAGTTTATCATTATAACAATATTGCCGTTACGTGGAAAAACAAAAAGAACAAGGCGAATGTACATTTACTCTACTTCGCGATAATTAAAAAAATATATTCGATCGATTTTTTCTTGTTTTTTTTTTCCTATGTACCTATGCAATTTCGAGATGCAATATTATACATACAATATGCGGTATATATATATATATATATATACATATTTATTTTTTCCCGTAGAAAATAATGCAAATTTTACTTTTTTGAAAACTAAATTAAACTATAATTTACAACTTTTTCAATGAAATGATTTGAAAGGACGTCGCAATTATGTTATTATTTTTATGTTATTAAACACGCAATTTAAAAAAAAAAAAAAAAAAACAAAAAATAAATATGCGTGAAACGTTCAGGCTATATAATAACAGTTAGATAATCAAAATTGTACACAAGAAATGCGAATTTAAAGGCTGAAATTAATCGTCCGACACTAAGTTTTCCGATAACAATAATAACACACGTTTCAACCGTTCATAACACGTAAGACTTCTGAATCGAAACGTTTTTATATACCGATCGATTATTCAAATAGGTATCGTTAATCAATTCGATATTTTTTAATGATACCCGTAACGGAATCGACGATTTGAAAATCGGAAAGCGGCGGCGCACGGTAGTAGTAATTATTGGTATTTTATATGAAAAATAAACCCGATTCTTAATTTATGTAAAAACATGTTTTACAACGCATAATATTTATACTAAGTAACTAGTAATACTCATAGTTAATAATATATTACGTTCTCGTCGATGACTCTGCTCTTTTAAACGTGTTATAATTCTACTAATAACACGACGTCGTCGGCGGCACACATCATACGCGGTAGTCGTTAGATTTTACGAAACATGGTGGAAAAAAAAAACCCACTGTTTAGCACATTTCACTGCTCCGTTGAAACCGTTCTGAATAGTCTCGGACAGCGTCGAATGAAATAATAAATTACGCCGAGGAGTAGATTTGTAAGTACGAGTAAAAAAATCGTTTCGAAATCGCGATGAAAATTCGATATTTTGGCAATTTTTTTCCCCTCTCGTTTGTTTTATCGATTTATATCAAAATATTGTTTATCCGACGCCGCCGCCGCGGCGAATCGTGTGTGCCACCGACTAATATTTACGTTGCGTCGGAATTGTAATAATAATATATTATCATATCAAACGGCATCTCGCGTGAAATGGACAGCAGAGTTCATCGCGTACGATAATAAACTCTACGGGGTAAAATGTTTTGTAACATTAGACGACCGTTCAAACTGTTACCAAACTTGTCCGTTTCGAACAGTGTAACTAGCAGTGATTGCTCGTTTAATATAATTTCGCCGGGCGTATAATTGTCTCGCGAAACCGTCGTTATCATAATTTTCTACCAGAGTTACGCGTACGGGGGGATTATTATCCCCCCCCTCCAGCTCCCCCGAGATGAAGCGGCAGCGAAAAAACGTCCGTTTTCGATCCGGTGCCCCCGCTCGTGCGCCGTTTAATAAAAATCGTTAGTTTTTTTTTTTTCCGCGAGCAAGAGAAACGTTTCCGGTTTGTTTTGTTCTTACTCTACAAAACGTTTTCTAGAAAACGTTGCGTTTAAAATCGCTGCGCAATGACGTATTTTATTTTTTATTTTTTCTTCCCCCTTTTCGTTCTATTTTCTCTACGAAATCATTGGGCGAATTTTTTTCCCTCTACGCGGCGTTTTCTTAACAATTCAAATTAGCCACCGGCCTTTTTAATTATAAAAAGCCTATCCCTCGTAAAAAGAAATCATCATCTACAACGGCGGCGCGGCGTAATCTATCCGCAATACTACGGAAATTTTTTTTGTTTTATCATTATTATTATTTCTTTCTCTTCTTTTTTATCATTATTTTTTTTATTTTTTAATTCACCAACACGCCGCGGCGGCGGCGGCGTTTTAAACCCATATTTGTTTTTTCTCGCGCGACCTACCCGCAACAACACACCGAGCCGCGGCGGCGGCGGACTTGCGGGTCGGCGGCGGTCGGGCGTGGGCGAAGTGTGTGTGTGTGTGTGTGTGGTAGAGTGCACGTAAACTCTATTCGGCGATTATCATCATACCGCCGTGTATAGCAACAAAGGCAACGGCGGGTACAGTATATAGTGGCATTACGCCACCAACTGTGATACTCCTCGGTGTGCACGCCGACAGTAATTATATCGCGTGGCCGTGGCGACCACGGGGAAAATTTAACGGCTGTGTGAACACCCCGCAGCGGCACGCGATCTCACGCTAAACAACAACTCTTTCCCCGTAGAGGTACCCCCGCCCTCCGCAGCCGCCGCCGCCGCCGCCGGTGGTTATTTTAATCGAAACCATAAATACACACGATATATATTCGCGCGGAATTATACGCGCGCGGCATTTCAGACGCGTTGTTTTAAAACACTGTTTAACGATTTTACCGGCGGCTGCTGTGATGTGTGCGCGACCGCGCGTGTCCGGGGGGGGGATGATTTTCGAATCGCGGTGGTTTTTCGTTTTTTTCATTTTCATCAATTTTTTTCTCGTCTGCAGAACCGACCGTCGGCGTTTACCGCCAGACCTCCTCACGCTCGACAGAGCGACACTCGTCGAGAATTATGCGCGTGAAATGATATTGAAATTACGATTCAATGGAAACCGTGAATAATTTCGATTCTGTCGTATATTTATTGAGCTTTGTATCCGACGAAAAAACCTATGCGACAACAGATTCTTCTTTTGAAGATCCCAAAAATTATTTCTCTACGAATTATATACTACGACGCGTGAAAAAACAATTTCGATCCGGTCGAAAAAAAAACTATATCGCGTCGTCGTTTTGTTTTTTTTCCCCCCCGGTTATTTTATTCAAGTAGTTTTCCATCTGTTTAATTTTTTTCGACTATTCA
This sequence comes from Drepanosiphum platanoidis, assembly GCA_948098885.1. NCBI lineage: Eukaryota > Metazoa > Arthropoda > Insecta > Hemiptera > Aphididae > Drepanosiphum > Drepanosiphum platanoidis. The sequence continues at coordinate 3,060,696 of OX402542.1, forward strand.
AAACACTTTCGTCAAAAAATGACCTCGACGCAGCAACGACCAGATAACAATTTCAAGTACTGCTCTTCTGATTAATACCATGTGGGCCGACGTAGAAAAAGAACACACGTCGTCGTAGTAAAATCAACACGCTTCACTCGAGATGCTCGACTTACATCCGAAAAGACTGCGAGAGTTACATTAACGCGAGAGAAGTGTTCGTCGAATTCTCGGTCATTGCGGCGCGATCGGACCACAAACGAGAACGGTTAAAACGATCCTATCGTTTAGAAAAGGGAAGAAAGGGCGTAATATTTTACCGTCGGCTTATTAACGCCGGACGGTCAAAAAGATGGTGTTGTGGAGATTCGCGTTTTACAAGGGAATAATGGAGAGCACAAAAGAGAAAATTACCAGCGGATGAATAAAAGACGTGAAAGGGTAACCGAGTTTAAAATAATGAATTTAAGGAAGGTCGGAAGACAACGTTTTTGTAAACACAAAAAAAAAAAACAACAAAAATCACGGTTTTTAATAACTCGAGGAAGCCAAATTCGTATAGGCGTGATTTCTTTGAAATTATTGCTACACGATAAAACAATTGAAGAAAAAAAAAAGTACGTTTTTTTTCTACTCTCAATAATTTATTACTTAAAACGGGATTCTTCATTAAATATAATATATACGTATTATTTCGACTGCTCTGTGATCTGAGTTTATGTTTGTTTTCGGGACGTTTCAAAAGAGTAATAATAACGTGATCTCATTAGACTGGAAATATACGCGAATTGTATTTCAAACGGTTATGATAACTTTACGATTCGCTTCGATAGTTTTGTTAATATAATAATATCTCTTCGGCCGTTCGGCGTGTAATTTGCGCGCGAGAAATAAAAACGAAATCAACATTTCGTGATATATATTATATTGGTTTTTAAACGACGACGGCGCGTTCGCTAATCTCGTTCAAAGCACATTATGATTCATATCTTGGTGTTGTCGTGACGTATTAGCTCGGTGAAAAATTTAACGTGCTCTAAGCGTATGTAATTTTCCAAACGTGTGTTTTTTAAACAAAACTATTCGTCTACTTTAGAATACGTCTCTGTTGAAAAATGAGTCGTTGAATTGACGTCGTCGGTCGTCGCGCGAGAAATATAGTAGTAGTTTCTTGTTCGGTCGTAATACTATCATAGATACGTATAATGGAAAATAATATGTCGTCGACACAAATAAGTTGACTAATAAAAAATGAAAACTATGTTGAAACGGGAAAAGTTTTGTACCGTCATCGCGGTGTCACGTCGTCGTGTACGTGAATAATACAGGACCGTAAAACAATATTAAAATCGTAATATTTTCGGCGATTAATACGTAATTACACGGTCGATTGAATAATGTAAGCTTGTACAAGATCGCCACCACGGTTAAATCATTTAGAACCATTTTGATACGGAGAAAGTTGACGAGACTTGCACTCTTTTCGACGGGCCGAATAACTAATTTTTAAGAATACGTATTATGTAGTCATTCTTAATTCATTTCTCAACACATAGCTAGCTTTCTCAAATAGTAAAAAAAAACAGCGTTCGGAATCGATTTACGTTTACATTGTATCGGAGAAAATGTCAAAAATCGAGTCCGTCATATCGGTGGCACGAGCGGTATGGGACGAGAGAAAATTATCTGAGCTTGTCGATACCGCGTCAAATCGAAAGCCGAATTGTGGCGATAAAAACGCACACTGAACAAATGCACGGCTATTAAAAAATCCTCGACGTTCGAAATGGCGAATTTCAAACGGTTAAATATTTTCGACGTTTAAAAATTCGCTGCGGGATGAAAAATGTATTGAATTACTATTTTGTGCACTACACAATCAGATTATGTTAATTTTCGGAAAAACGAAGGCATCTGGTATTGACATTTTTTGCCATACTGGGTATTGTATGATTTACATCACGTGCGTACCTATGTGATATACGTATATCGATCGTTAATTAATAAAATGAAACGATAACCGGAAATTTTCGAAAATGATTATTATAATTATTCGAATATTTCGTTTGTGCGATGATTCGTTTTCATAACCGTAAAACATGTTCGTTCGACGTCGAACTCGACGTTTAAATAGAACGCTTGGTAGAACAGGTGTACCGAATGAACCGAAGTCGAGTAAAAGTAAAATTTGTTTTTCTACGGTATTATTCGGAGCGTTGGAAAAATAAAAGTCTAACGAAATACTTAGGTACTCTTTATAAACGTGACAGGAAAAAAAGAGAAAGTAAACGGTCATCATTCTACATTGAAATTAACCACCAAAGTCACTTTAAAATATGATCAAAATTAAAAATATCTCAAAATCCGAAATCCCACTTGGAAACAAAATAAATTTAACAAAACTATTTATTCAAACGAGTTTGCCGCGCCACCTTTTTATGATATTTTTAAAACTGTTGTAACTTTCCCGAAAGTTCTGGAGAAATTTAAAATTATACTCGTTTTTAAGAAGACACAATTATAATAAAATCAAGCTGTTAAAACATATTTCCGTATCTACCTCATCCGTGATGACAAGTAGAATAATCATTTTTTTTTTTTTATTATTATTTAAGTATAAGAAACTCTTCCTTTTTTTTTTCTTCTACTTTTTAACTTCTCGTTTACTTGCACGATTAACTTATACAATTTATTTATTTGCAATTTAAAATACAACACTTTTAGTTATTTTACCGTTAATTGTACGACATGTAAAACCGTAAAAACTTCACGTAGTGTTTCACGCGTTATTCGTGTTATACCACGCGAGTTGAATGTTTTGTAAAACATAACGTTCGGAAACGATAAAAGATAAATTATTATAAAATATTGAACTTTATTTTTTTTAAATATTTACTTTTACACAGATATTAATTAAAACGTTGACCATACGCAATACATACGTATATACCCGGCCAGCAGTCGTTGAACGCCGAAATTAAACATAAAAAGTTTGATTGCTTTACCGAAATTCGAAACGATATTTTTGCTCTTTGTCGGAAATAATAAAACATCGACTGTTAATTTACTTTGGAAATCCAATTTCGCGCGGTTAATATCTGACGACAGTCGGTGCGTCAAACAGAACAGTTACAATCAATTAATTAATTAAAATTCTTAACTCATTTGTCTTTGTCATTTTATACGCGCGTTTGCTCGCAGATAACGCGAGTTTATTTGTGAACTACATTAATTAATTACATCGATAGTTTGTGTATTATTTCACGAATCGCCGACGACTCGGTCAGGACGGTCAGGACGAACGGCCGATCCATATCGGGGGCAGTAGGTATATGTCGTCGTCTCTAATGATAATATCGACGCGATAAAAAATTAATTACGAAATCGTCGGTTTCAAAAAACGTTGGTTTGCATACGCGAGAGATTAATTTTACGAGTCGCCCGCGTATTATATTATATTATATTATTATTATAATATTATATTCGCGATGGTATAAGAGGCCCGGGATTCAATAGAGAGGGGACTCGTAAGGTACCTTTCAACACGATATTTTAGATTACGCCACTGTACCGATCCGCGTGTTATTATAGATAAACAATATTATATTATCTACTTATTGAAATGGTTTAAGCTCTTCGACCATAAATAATGTGCGCATTAAGCAAATAAAGTCCAAAACAATGAATTTATAACAAACAAGAACATTACATACGCAATAACAATAGGTACGGGGTCCTGCGAACAATGTATACTTTATCTGGGCTAAGTAAGGTTACGTTACAACCTAATCTACATGACCTACGTTTCGCACTTAACCCGTACGCGGGTAGTATACTTGTGCGCGCGTGTGTACATTAGAGTGGTTCTTACTTATTAACAGGGGCGGGGGGGGGGGCGCGAGACTTTTTCGACTGGTCGAATAACGGTTATGAATTAGAGAGCCCGGTAAAAAGACTGTAGTGATTGCGGGGAAAATATCGCAGATATTCGACTTTTTCTAAACTTTACAATACCTAGTTTTAAATGTCGTTGAAATACGTACACGCCGACAACTATAACGTATACGTATATTGGCGACGACGGTTTATAGATTGCTCAGAGTGTTATTAATTTTTACCGAGTTTATTTACACGCGTTTCGAGTATATGAAAATAACTATTACGATATTATAAAAAAAAAAAAAATCGAACGTCGTCGTCGTCGTCGTCTCGAGGACGCGTGACCTGCGTTATATTATATTTTACACGATCTACAAGAACAATAAACAATATCATGATGTGCGCGCGTATGAGGAATAACATTTGACAAAGCCGAACGCGACCGTTTCCTTGATTAAAGTTCAAACCGTTGTTTTTATACATTTAAAAACGCGCACGAATTACACATGCAATGTTCACCTGCGCCGCGGCGGAGAAGTTTGAGCCTAGAGCGATTTTCTCGGTTTGTTTTAGGTATAATACCTACTGGGTTGTTTTAAATTTCCCGACGTTAGACGTTTAATTACGAATTAAATTAAACATCAATGCGTACACTTTGCGGGCGTTAATTTATTTCGCGCCGCCTTCGGATCGCGTCCGAAAAAAAAGGGGGAAAAAAGGCCAAACTCAATACTCATAAAGTTAACCGAAACTTTGGAATTTTTCACGGACAATCGCATTTTTTTTTTTTTTTTCTATCCGTTAAAATTGATCGGACCAAACGCGTGAGAAAATACTACTGATCGAATACACGCGCTGAAACCCGGTACTGCGGTGAGTATTCGTCCCGTTTCGACGTGAGGCATTTTTCATTAAAACCTCGAGGTCTTATCGAAAAACTTGAAATAAAAAAAAATTCAAAAAATGCCGTATTACTGGGCGAAAACTACCGACGGCAATCAAATGACGTACATAGCCTACTAATTATAATATAAAACTATTCTCGAATAAACGTATTATCGTTATCGATTCCTCGACGAGTACGAAACATCATGATTCTGAGACGGGGCAAAGTTTTGGAGGAAAATCAGAATGAAAAACGATTGAAAAAACCGCGGAAACCGCGAGTCGAATCGGTTTTCGGTTTACTCGGAACGTTTTCAAACGAAAAAAGTATAGTTTACGTATAAAAAAATAAATACCTACGATTCGTTCAAGTATCGTAATCTCTTTTCGGCAATACGGTCATTAATCACGACTTTCGAACTGAACGCGGACAACGAACGACACGCCTCTTAAACACGTGTTATTAGACGAATATTAGCCGCCTTCTCCACTTGTGATTATCATATTAAATATTTACCGGGCGCGTGATAAATGCTACGACGACGACGGTCGTCATTAGTCATGCAACCCCGAATTGAGATACGACCTCGGCTATCGTCGTTTCACCGTCGCAACAACAAACAAACCGTCTCGAGACGGTACCGATTTCACAGAGAGACGGACGCGATAATAATATTATACATGAGTTTTGTAATACATTACGCATTAGTATTTTCGTTCTCCGGCGTGCCGGCGCGAGGTACGTGTGGAAAAAAACAACACTCACGTGAATATGGGCTCGCCGGAAGCGGACGGAGCCGGCGCCTCGGCTTGCTCGTAGAACGGTTGTTCTTCCGCGCGGCTTTCCCTTTGTTCTCTGAACCACATGACCATGAAAAATCCGGACGACTCGGCCGACCTGCCGGGGCCCACTTGGCCGGCGTGCCGCGTGTCGCAGGGCAGATAGGCTTTTCCGCCGACCGGAACGGCCACTTGCTCGATGGGCACTGGAAAACACAATCGCGCAAGTATATTACAATATTATAGTATACTCGTATTATAATATGTATATAAATCAAACCGGTATTTACAAAACAATAATACGCGTGCCCTGTAATTTAACGGGCACGAGACGACGACGCCCGGGGCAACGCGGGGTGTCTATTTATGTGCGCCCGCCTCGCCTCGTCCTCGGGTCGAGGCTTTTAAAATTTACACGCGCGCCGCCGAATGAAATGTCTGACGGACGCGCGCGCGTAGATTTATATTTTCCCGAGTCAAGTGTTCCTCGATCTTTGCCAGACGCGTGATTTTTACCGTAAACAACGGCGCGTACAGGAATCTGCTCGCCGCGCACACGGTATAAATAAAACGAAAACGCAACGCGACCGCGTGAAAAAATCGAAAACGTTCTCTAACTCAAAGACATCGCAGAGGACACCAACGAATCGTGTGTTCGCGAAAAAGGACTCGGGTTTTTGTAATGTTTGGTCCTCCGAATACTCGTCGTAAACATCGCGTCGAACATTTCGTCAAAATATTAAACACCCAGTCCAAACGGTAAATATCCGGGTTTTTTTATTTTCCGAATCAAAATAAAACGCACGGTAAAAACAGAAAACAATAAATTAAGTACTCTCGCGGCGTTTTACGATTTCCTCGACAGCCGCGTGTTTTCAAAACAAACTCGTCCGGACGAGTATCATTGGAGCCTAATTTATAAGCAATATCGTTAAACGAGTCGCGTACATTTTCGCGGCACATTTTTACCCGAAAATGTGTGTACGTGCATCGTTAAAATAAAATGTTTTAACCAAACCCATTACGCGTTCGTATTATTATACCGGTAGGTAACGTCGCGTCGTAACGTTATAAAGACTCGTATTAAACATTTTTTTTTCGAAAACTATAACTGCGCAATGTGGATATAAGATAGATATCAGAACAAGTATTTTATTTTTTTTTATGGTTACACACATCAAAATGCATAAAATAATAAAACGTGATTATATAATATATATATAAAAAGAACGTTAAACAAAACACCGCGAACATGCAAACTCATAGTTCGTACTTAATGGATTGAAATTAAATTTATTATCAACAGTGTTATTATTAATATGGCTTCGAAATATTCAAATGATCGTTGTCAATACGATATTCACAACGTTCGACGACACATACATATTATAGGAAACAAAACAACGATGGCTAATATAAAAGTAATAGAACCGGACATCGATATAATCGTAATGTCCGAAACGTTGAAAAAACAAAACGATGTGTGTCTAGTCCTTAAAAGTGTTATCGAATATGCGTGAAACGACTCGACGATAATTGGCAATCGCTGTAATGAGAATCGCGATACGTCGACCACCGACGCGAGCATTATACTAATTATTATACTAGGTCTAGGTACCTCTGTTTCGTATGTGCCCGCTCGCGTTGTACTAGACAAACATAAAACGAATCGATCTCCTTATTGAATAAATACGTTTGGTAAAGACAATAATTATTATTAAAGTCCTATTGATTATTAATAACGGAAAGACGTTCTATATTTTTGGACCAGTGTACGTGTTGTTGGCCCGGCGTCTTCTTAATTTATTTAGTTCTACTGATAAATGACAGCATAGTTGAGTGGATAAACGCAATCATATACATGTATTTAGTAATGGAATATTGAAGCAAAAAGTTATGAGACGCGAATGACAGAAAATACATTTCGGTTGAGTTAAAGTGTCACAAAAAGTTTGTACACGTAAATTCAATAATGTATTTGACAGTCGCCAGCAACTGAAATAAGAAATTAAACCGAGGACTACTTATACTGATAATTTAACATTTTTGAAATATCCACCGATAGTAAACGAAAAAAAAAAAATAAATACCGTGAAAAAAAAAAATGTAAAAAGTACGGACAAAAAGAGATAATTTCATTAATATACGCTCGACCGAATAGTGAATTTTTTTTTTTTTTTTTGTAGAGGAATTTGAAAATCAAATTTTACGAGTAATACTACCATGACAATATGTCGAATTCGGAAAAAAAAAAAAAGTTCTCTTTGGTCTGCACGTTAATATTGCGTTCTCTAAAATTAGTAAAAAAAAATAAATAAACTACAAGGCTATAAAAACCTATTTTCGAGTAAAGATTTCGACGCTTTAATACTTGACGAAATGTACTTTTACTACTAGAGCGTAGTAGACTTTGAAAGATAAAACGAACGAAAGCGTTATTATCGGTAGAAGTCTTAACGGAAAAATTATAATAAAATATAAAATATATATATATTCAGATTTTTACCATTTTTACCCCCTTTGGGTTGAATTTTCGAAACCTTTGCCGAGACTTGGTCAATCGATTAGAGAAAGAAGCCGAGAAACTTGTCGATATGTGCGCGTACATAGGAAAACAATAGATTTTAATGTTGTTGGGTTAAATTTCGATTTAAAAACGACGACGGGGTCGAAAAGTGTGGGCACTTATTTTTTTTTTTTTCGTTTTTTCCATTATTCAAACGCGAAACATCAAACGCCGAATGATTATTACCAGACGAACCGTTTTACAATAGTATTAAATCATTTACGTAATTAATAACAAATATAATAGGTACCGCCCGCCCTATAAATAATAATGTCCATACAATAATGATACATTGGCAGATTTGATTAACTACTCGGTCGGCTTAAAATCAATTAGAAGTGTTTACTATTTCCGCGGGTGTACTCGCGTATTATGTACCGCTGCTTTTGCTGGCTGCCGCACAATTTTACGTAACCGATAAATGTGTGTACGTGCTGTATACGTACATATTATACCTACGCGCGTATCTGCATCGAACAAACACACACCTTGGGACGATCAAGTGCGTCGGAACAATAATAATAAAAAAAATAAAAAAAAAAAAAACGGTTTTTAAATCCAAAGCGGTTTGAAAATATGAAATATTTAAAAAAAAAAAAACAAGTGTCGACGCTCACACGATATTAGGACGCGCGTCGATGGATGAACCACCGTCCGTTTTTAAAATAATAATACAAAACGTATGACGTTGGGCCTGTTATTTTTTTTCTTCACATTGTTCCGTAACGATTTACAAGTGAAAACTTGTAAAAACCAACACATATAAAATAAAAATATGTAAACTTGTTTTCAGACGTTTTAAGACGTTGTTGTTTTGGGGCAGTAAATCGTCAAAAGATTTACGATACGCCGTACTCGATAATAAATAATACATAATTATAACGTGTCTGCACCGTTTACCCGAGGATTTTCAAACAGTTATAATCTCTTGTCGTCGTTATAATACGTACTACACCTACCACCTACTAGATTTAACAATAATAACTGTAGACGATATACGTATAATATGCTATCGTGTAATGTATCTCGTAATGTACCTACTTAATAGTTTTAGTAGGATTTCCGCCGTTAACAAGAGCATTAAAGTCACTGCAAATAGGTAATAATTGAACTTTTCGCGTTACAGTTGTCTTTAAAAACACTCGAGCACTTGCTTAAAAGAAGAAGAAGAAGAAAACAAAAACACAATCCTTTTACAATCCTGTTAATGCACATTGGCCCGCGAGTACTGGCAATATACAATACCTACGTATCGTACTCGTATCTCGAACGCGAGTGTGACTTTTAATCATTACGGTCCTAAAACCGCCGCCGACGCGTTGAATACATGGCCAAAAGAAAAAAACGTGAAATCCGTAATACGGTAATACCTTGGCAGATTTCTCGCTATAATAGGCGTCATCCGAAACGTATTGTTTAAAAATCTGAAAACCCAATGATTATAAAAGGCGTTCCGAAAACTCGTTTGATTGTAATATTATTCGTTGTTGTAACACACATACTAACTTTGAAGCAGCGGTGACAAAATTAGCCCGTTGTTATGAGTAAAAGTTTTCGGGAGACAAAAGAACGCGACGATGATAAAACATCGTGTTTAAAAGTATTAAACAATAACGAAACGCCGCCGCGGTTTTAAGCGAGAAATTAATTTCGGTAATATATTTTTATTTTTATCATCTTGGACCGAAAGAATGACTTGGAGATTTACAACAGTTTAGAATGTCGTCGCGACCGTCTTTAACGGGTCGCGCCGTCGTTGGTGTATACGTATATACGGCGGCGAAACGTATAAATAAAGCGCAAACAATATATACCCAAAAGAAACTTACCTACAATATTGTGAGACTAATAATTTCTCATAACCTAGGTTTGAGCTGGTAAAACGTTGAAAAAAAAAAAGAAAAGAAGAAAACATTTATAAATCGTTTAATATCAAGAATAATATTCATTGCGGATTAGGACTATTTGCGGGACCGCGAATTCTTAAACGCATATATTATTATGTACGTACGCGTGCGTATATATCCGGGCCCGGGAAAAAGGAAAAATTAAAATTAAAATAAAAAATAAATAAATACCTCTCGTCGTTGCGCGGAGCTTAAGAATGATAAAAATGCAGACTGCAGTGACTTTATATAATCCAAAAGTCATTATTGTCTGCGCCGAATTCGTCGGGAAAAATATATACGTATATAGCGCCGGAGAAAGAAAGAAAGAAAACAATACCGGATTAACTTTACGGACGTGTAAAGCAAAACATTTAATTAGTCTGAAGGGGGGCTGCTGGACACACGACTGCAGTATCTATACCGGCGGCGGCGACTAACGTCATCGTCGGTTAAATTTTGTTATCGTTATTATTAATACGATTTTATGTTAATTCCGCAGCGTCGACCAATTTAGTCGGCCAATGTTTACAAAAGCATATCGGCACCGTATCTGTCACCGCATTAACTGTAATTGCCCTCCCCCCCGGACATGTATCATCGGACATTAGGGTCGGCGTGTGTACATATTATAATAATACGAACGTAATTATACGCCGACACATGGATATAAAGTCGCCGATGAAATGGAAATAAAAAAAAAAAAAACAACAACAAAAAACACACGCGCAACGTACATAATAATATAATGATCGCGGTTTAAAAATCGCCACGTTGCCCAACAATAAAGATATAACATCGCACAGTGTACGCGCGGGCGGCGGCGGCGGCGGCGGCGGCCCGTTTGCGTTCTGCTGACCACGTTTGCATCGTTTATTTTTACTGTTTTGGGGTTGTAAACAATATTTCGCGATTACGCTCGACCGCGGCGGCTAACGGATTCTATAAAGGCTTCTGCGTTTCGTTTAATAAATATTATTATTAGATTTCGTTGACGATAACCGCGGACGATATTATACCGACGGCGACGACGACGACACGCGTTGGCGCTGCACGGGGGAACCGTCGTCGTCGTCGTCGTCGGGTTACCCTATAATTATTAATCCGTATAAATAGACATCGTTTCGTCGTCTCCGACCGCGTAGGATATTCATTAACGCGCGCGCGTCGTGTTTTTTTTTCCCTCTACTAAACACACGTATTTCGTATAGGTATATCGTACGTTTCAACGCCTGTGTACGCGTATAAAATGATTAGTGATTATAGTGTCCGCGTGATGTTATTAAAACTCGCCGATATTTATTTTTTTATTATCGTGTTATTATAATGCCCAATACGGGTATAATCAGAGCAGGTAATAATAATATTATAGATCGCGTCGTACGACTAATAATACGACGACGACTGAAATAAGGGGTACGGGGCGTCGTCGTTATTTATGAGTTATGACGGTGGCGGCGGCGGCGGCGGCGGCGGCGGCGGCGGAACGTCAAGAGTAATATTGTTGTTTTTTTCTTCATCTTCCGCGACGAGCTAGGTGTCGGCGGGGCAAAGAACAACCAGAGGCTATTTCGTCCTGTGGTGTTCGCCCATTACCATAACGTTGGACGTCGTCTACACTAAACACTTGTGCCGAAGACGCACGCGAGATTTCTTCTCGTTTTTATTCTGTTTATTCTTCGGGTTTTTTTTTTGTTTTCCTTATTCTTCTTCTCCTAACGTTCACCGAACTATACCTAATTTAGAAATAAGTGAGCTGCTCGCGAACGTAAACAAATAATCTCGGCACAAAAACATCTCATATTCCGTGGGTGGGTAATACGCTGCGCACACAATTTTTTTGTGTTTTTTGTGCGTGTGTACGCCGTGCATTTCAAGTCCTTAGCAAATGGTTTTAGATCTGAAGCCGTTCGTTCCGAGAGTGATTCTGTATGCGTTCGAAAACTGAGATTTAACTACAAGCTTACGATTCTTTTACAATTTCGTCTCATCGACAGTCTCTAAATAACACGGGAATCGTTTTTGAGTATTCTAGTTTTTTTTTTTTTTTTCGAGAAAAGAAAATACGATTATCGTTGATATGACAACATTATTATTGGGTAAATGGCTTCAATTCAAAAAAAGATTTCCAACACTCACAGTACTTTGCGGTAAACGGTTTCCGATTCGTTCACAGAATATTGACCGTAGACGAACTTTGATCTCTCGGTTTGACAAATATTCGATTAACAATACTTAAATCTTAACACGTTTTTTCGCTTTTAAATAGAACTAAGTGGATTTCATGCACAAAAAAAAAGGCACGTATCCGTGTGCATTATGTTGACAATAGCAAACGAAAATGTAACCGATATTTTACTCTATACTATAACATATATAACGTGTTATTCAAATCGTTGAAATAATTATTGTATTTTAACGTCGTCGGTAATACGTTTAGAAAATAATCATAATCTACCGGCTATAATAATACGAATCGAATATTATAATATAATATATACATAGTATGTTATATGATTCGTTGTAGAGTCGCTTTCAAAATCGATCGATACGTCATACTTTATGCGTCATAAAGAATGTAATTTTTGTTTTTGTTTTTTTAATCGACCCAAACATAATTTTAATTATAGTATTGTTTGATCTGTGTCTGTTGATTTGCATTCAACGTACACACATAATTGAATAAAATTGTATTGAATAATTAATAAGTATCGTCATATACTTTCCGACGATTCGGTAATTGTATTATTATTTGGATTGTTGTATAATATAATAAAGGATCTCGTTTCGTAAATACAATTTCCCTATTGTTGATCCATCTTCTATACACTATACGAGTATTATTCCAGGGCATTCACGATATCGAAGTAATAAAACGTAATCATAAAAATGATAAATTACAGTACAGTACCTCAAGTACAAAACAATCCGAATGGGGGGTTTTTTTTTTTTCGTGTTGAAAAAAGAAAAAACGGAGGGGGTCATATTTCGCCGCCGCCGTACCGAAATGGAAAACCGTCGAGACCGATCGAAAATGTAATTTACATTCTCGTACAAATATTTCCGCCGATGATAATAGTCATCGAAAAACTAAAACAAGTCTGTCGTATTGTTTTCATCGTTTTTCCGTTGAATCGTCTCGAGATCCAGAAAACGCGAGTTTTTCTAGTTGAGAAATCGCGTAGGGAAACGCCTGACGTAAAACGAGCGAGTGTATACGCCTACCGCTAAATATTTCCAATTTAAATTATTGGCGAAAATTAGTTTCTATTTAATACGAGACTTTTGTAAGATCTAAATTCAACAATTATTTATAATTGGTTCGTAACTTTCAACATGATACATCAAACGTTACGCCGTCGGTATAGTGTAAAGTATTTTCGATATTACATTATAATAATATACACGTGTCTGAAACTTGTAATACGGTTACCTAGGCCACCTGGACGAATACTTTTTATTGACCTAATATTATTAAGTTAAATAATTTAATTTGATTTGAATAGATAATTTGATTGTTTATTAGACTCAAATAAATTTACATGTAAATACGTATACACAATAGAGCGCGCGCGACGACGACGACGACGACGTCGGGTAAAAAGTTTTTCTTTTTTTTTTTTTTTTTTTTTTAATTCGTCTTTGAATACAATTGTTCTAAAAAAAAAAAATAATAATAATAATAAAAACAGCATTCATAAATACAATTATGTGGCAATCATGAAAACTTTCGAAATAAAATTAACTCTGGTAGGTAGGTCGACTATATGTATAGTGTATAGTGCCGAGCAGAGAAAAAAGAAAGCGGAAAAAAAGAAAAAGGGATAAAGTTTTTTGACAAATTTTTTTTTCTATAATCCTGTATCGCAATGTTTTTGCAATTTTTTTTTTATTTTCTTCGATCGCGTTTAATATTTTTATAACACGTTTAATCGAACACACGATGTGTCCCGCCGAGGTGTTCTAGTGACATTCGATATTTGTTTCGTATACAATTTTTTTTTATAAATCATTAAAAAAAATGGATTCCTCTCGTTTCACTCGGAAAAAAAAAAACTAAAAACGCAGTTCCAATGCCGTGTTTGCGCACGGTTACGTAATAATTCGTACTTTGTATAAATCTACTTTGCCCACTGCGAGATGTAGTGTGTGCCGGTGATGATGCAAAAAACTTTTCGCATTAAAATATATAATATTCATCGTTTACTTTACTCCGTAACGGTACTTTAACACAAACACAAATAAATAAAAACATTCTCCCCCCCCCCGCCCCCACCGCCGTCCACACGTAATACCGCCGTGGCTTTTGAAATAACGAAATATTGTTTGTGACGAAAAAAATAAAAAATAAAAAAATTATTATTACATTTTTTTTTTTCTTCCTCTTTCCGTCTTTCCGTCCACTATATTCGTTAAAATCGCACTCGAATATATACATTACGATTAGGTACGTTTAAAATTTAAACCCCGCTGTAACGAGATTTCTCATCCGGACGCGATATTAATATTAAGAAAAAATAAATTATCATGAACAACTCGTCGTGCACTTCCAGACGAGACTTCGGTCGGACGGACCGGCGATTTCGGCGGTCGAGTACGATGTGCGCACGATTTGTACCGCTGCCCGGCCAACTTTTAAATCGACGAAATTATTCGTCGGCCGCGTTTCGACAGTGTTATAATATCGCGTATTTGATCGAAAAATAACGACGACGACGACGACGACGATAATAATAGAGCTCGTATAGTTTAAATGGAAAAAAAAAAGAAGACTTTTATTGTAAAGCCGTGTCGTCCACTCGGCGGGCCTTAAAATTATTATTTTTTAATTGAAATTCGATGTCAACTGGGTAACGAAAAAATTCACTGTAACAAGATGAATCAAAAGTGCCCGCCTACTATTATAATCGGTCAATACTGTTTGTTGCATTACGTATGTATCAGTTACACGTCCGCGTGTCCGGTGCGTATTTAATGAGATTAATGCGCTTTGATAAATCACGCGGAATAATTTGATTTGATAATATTTATCATTCGGCATATCTCTGGTATGATTAGGTGTTATTTACAATATTATATAAATTCCCATTTAAGTATTGGCATACGATTTTAAAAACACACACACACACACACACACTGCGATTTGTATTCTGTTTACGACGACTTTATATTTTATATTACAATCGAAACGATTAAAAACTCTTAATTATCGTTCGGAACATATTTCAGTGATTCGTTTTCGACCGCCGATTCCACTAGCCCCGCCGATCGTGCATAAATGACAACTGTTAAAATGGATTATGGAAATATCGCGAGCGCGCGGCGATGGACGTTTGCGGCTCGTCACACGTGTCGAAAAATATCTTCCCTCGCGTCATCTTAATTTACGATCTGTTTTACTGTGAAATTGTAAATTCAAAACCAAAATTCGATTTTTTTTTTTTTTTTCTGCTCAGAATAGATATTATAATCGTTACGAATTACCGATACCGCGAGTGCTCGATAGTTTACTAGAATACATATTATTATATACTATAGGCGTCTGTCAAACGAACGTCTAGCAGTGCTCCTTGGCGCCATCGTTTGCCACAGGAATAAAAATTATCCTTAGAACGCGTTACCGTCTGACGAAACCCCGCGGTTTGCAGACAAATATGTCAATTACGCATATTATCTTTAGGGAACTATCGCGGATACGTCATGTTCAGTGGCTGATTTTCAAAAGCTTTCCGGCGAGAAGGTCGAGAAAAAAAAAGGTAAAAATAAACCGAATAAGAGATAGTATTACGGGTATCGTATAAATACATAATGTAACCAGAAAAAACACACGGTCGAAGTAAATGCGTATATTCCGACGACGGTAATTTTTCAATACTTAAAGTATGAATAGTACGTTATTAAAATGCGAAAAACTGAAAAAGAGACTATGGACACACTGGGGTACGGCGAGAACAATCGATATAAATTTGTAATCAATATGCCATTGATATCTGATGTCGAAAAACGACGACGACGAGCAGAGAAGATATTATATTCTTAATAATAATATCGTCGTAATAATTCTCGGTTAGCCGGACGAAAAACGGTTCAAATGTAAATAAACATATTCGCTTGGTAACCGATTTACTCAAAATTCGATTTTGAAATCTCCCCCGAAGGTATATATGATAATTGGACCCCGCCGAATTTCTTCGCGCAGGACATGTACAAAAAAAGGCACACACGATGGTAAAAAATCAGTACGTTTCTCGCTGCTCCACTCAGAAGTCAATAACTTACACTTTATATTATAATATCGGAGGAGGGGTAGGAGAGGTATTCGGTCGATCCCTTTCGCGTGGGTCATGTTTATATCCTCGCGAGAACTTGTACATTATTTTAACAATAATAATGTATTATGTACATAAACACATGACTTATTTATCTCGCTTTAAAACTCGCACACGAACAACGTCTTATCTAATGCGCGCGCGGAAACTCAAATATCTGTTTTTCCTTTCTTTATTAGAGACGACGCGTCGCTGATACAGCCGGGCGGGCACACGTCTAACCCACGTACTCGGAATAGCGCCGCGGTCTGATGTTAATAAAATCGCCTTAAATTATTAAAATCTCGGTACATTAAATTACAAAGCGAATATTACTCCACACACAGACCCATTATGTGTTATCTTTTAAGACGCGTCCTCGCAGGATTTAAACTTTCGCGCGCGATCGGCTGAAGCCGCGGCGCGGCGGCGGCTCCTCCGCTACACGTCGGCAAACATCAAAGGAAATCATCACAAGGCAATATCAGCGCGAGCGAGGAAGGACACGACGACGACGCGCCGATCGGGCCGATACCGATATTTAATTAATTATTTCGATCGCGCGTTGTACCACGTGTTTTCGTTATTATTATTCATAGTGCGAGCAGTCGAACTATACTAATTATAATACGCGTATTATTATAACACGCGCGTAATTAATCGCTGACATGCGTCGAACCGATATTACACTCGAAAATGATAATCATAAACGACGTTCTGTGTTTTAAAACGCTCAACCGACCGCTGGAACAATCGAGAGTGGGAAACGTATACGAATTCGTCGGTGAAAATAGTAGAAAACGGTAATAGTTACACGAGTGAGTGGCGATGAAACGAGTCTGTTGCCGGAAGAATAATAAAAAAAAAGATCGTCGAGGGCCTACACATTCGGTTAGGCAATACGATAATAATATTATGTAGTAACGTATACAGTATATAATATTATGTACGTTATCTATTAGAGAATGCGCGATCTAGACATAATTGATTTTTTACAGGTTCCCGCAGTGGTACCTCGTTGGAATAGTTAATGCGAAAACGATCGCCCTTTATCTATTTCACCATCTACGCGGTGCCACGGACGCGGTAGCACTACGCGCATATGCAACGGCATGGCGGACGAAACACCGACTCGAATATTCTCTCAGACGGGATTTACATTTTTATTAATCAACGCGACCGAACGGCGCGCGTTGTTTGCGCCGAGAATGACTTATATAGCGCTCGAGGCGATGATTTCATGCCGCGCCCCGTCCGCCGAACGTGTTCGATATTCTCCCAATCTTCCCGATCTCGATCTATCGTTGGAGTTTTTTTCGTTTAATCGCGACCGGCGGATTATTATTAGACGATCGAAAATGTGACGGGCAAGTCGAGAAACGTTATATTATGACCGCGTACCGCCGATTGTGTTCAATTTTTAAACGCCAATTCGACTCGGTATCGTCGGCGTTCGGAAAAATGATATTTTAATCGCTACAGAGTCGGCCGCGAGATTATAATAATATCGTCGTCGTGGCTATTTATTATTCGATCGTTGTTCGAAAACGCCGCACACGTTCGCTGCAGGTAGGTGGTTTGCTGCTTTTTACCGGACAAAATAACGCGTGCACAATGGCTGATACGGTTAAAGTACGTTTGGGACGGGGACGTATATTTTTTTACGGCACCTAACAATTAAAACGCACTGCACATTAAGGTACGTAGTTGGTTTTAAAATTGGGGTACTTCCGAATTTTAACAATCCGTTTTGTTTTTTATTGCCCTATGAAGTACAACCGTCGTTGTACTCGGATTGCGTGGCGAGGGTAACGGGAAATTTGTTGAATTTAAACTTTAAACAACCAAATGATCCGTATTATAATCACGATAGAGTTCTATCCGCGTAAGTGTTGAAAAACATTGAAACGCGCGCGCGCGCTACGTTTTAGTATATGATTATTATTTATCGTGTTTACCTATTAGAGATTGGTATATGATTTTATAAAAAAAATAAAAAAAATAGCGCCGACATTTTCAAACAAACTGTTTTACCGCAATACGTTTATACTGTATTAAAAAATAAATACTAATAACCTGTGTGATAGTATAATAATACTGTTTTCGGTGTCGTGCGTGGCTCACGGTTAGTAAAAGAAATGCGTGGGCACATTTTAATTCATAGATTGTAATTTAAGTCGCAGGAATTTAAATACTCCCATTAAACACATTTCGTTGTAAAATATAATCTACCCGCCTCCGTTATTTTTATTTTAAAAATTTTCACGTTTATACTAATTTAGTGGGGAAAAAAATAAAACATTTATACTTTTACTAAAACGGAAGTGTAAAAAAAAAATCATCCTAATATATTATAATATTATACCGAGACGTATTATGATAATAATAATTGTAAACCACTTCGCGTAATATATTATGATTATTATTATACTCGATCGCAGCAGACGAAATTCACAATATTTATTCGATTTATTCGATCGGAAATGTCACATCTAAAAAGTCATTTCGTCGTGGGCTGGCATGGCGGGAAAATGTTCTCGTTGTATTTCGCAATTTTATTTCGAAAAACTGTATATTTTGAAAACGCTATGCAGACTATCCGAAATTGTCTACTAGAATTGTTGAAAATCTGACCTTTTCTTCTTCTATAGTCAAAACCACGACGACAGACGCGAAAATAAAATATAGAATATAAGAACGTACGAAACGGTTATAAAATCGACAGACTCTTCGTTTCGCCCGCAATCTAAAATATCGCCGAATTTATGTAGCGTTGAAACATTAAACGTCCGCTCGAATGTGGCGGCTGCCCGCCGAATTCGCGACACTCTCGACGTGCCAGAAATACTTTTTCGATGCGTATTCTTCGAGGACATTAACTTTTCTCCATCTCATCGAGTGCCGCTCGTAATAAAAATCACAAATCAGCTCGACGATTTGTACACCGAGTTCGAGTACAGGTAATAATACAAACAATAAAGGTACGAATCGGGTCATCGGCGGCAGAATGTAAAAGTCAATCGTCCGAATAAACGCGAACGCCCGAGTGCGGTTTTTTCCACGCGTTTACTCGCGGCAAATGAAGACGAAAACGCGTTCGTTTTCGATCCGACAAACGTGTCTGGTGTTAACTTTTCGCCAAAATTTTACTAACTCGGAAAGTTGGCTGTACATATTTAATGGACAACAATACGTGCATTATTCTTTATTTCCACCTCGTACGTGGGCGGAATGCGTTCTAGCTCGACAAAACGCGCGCAACAAACAATATCGCGCGGTGCATTTCGTTTGAAACACACACACAGTGCATTGTGTTCTACTCAAGCCCTCAAAATATTTGTAAATACGATTATTTCCTCATACGCGGCGAGTGGAAAGCACGCGACGACGACGTATTGTTTATACGAAAACGATAGTAATATTATGTGAAAGGATATCAAAGAAAAACAACCGTTTCTCTCGACGATCGAGTGGTGACTCGCGTGAATGTCGCTCGTTTTCCGTATACCCCAGCGAACCGGTGTGTTTCGAATGCCGGAACAATCAGATTCGCAGATTCTACAGTTTCCAACGGTAGGTTTGACCGCGTCTGCCGAGCAGATTTACATGCGTAATAATATCTCGACGAAAACGTGTACGTTTTTTTTTCAGACGCGGGGCACGACGACTCGTTTTCCACGTACGGGCTGTCAAAACGTTCTAGACACGGTTATGATTCGAGTATTACTGTGTTTTCCGAGAGTATTATATTTTTTCTTCCCCCCCCCTCTCCTTCGGCGGTAGAGCCATATTTCAACGTTGAAAGACGTAGGTGTGTGTGTGTGTGTGTGTACGTTATTTTGCCATTATCATGTACAATGTGTTTTTTTTTTTTTTTTTTGTATTCGTATAAGAATTATTATCGTATTATTAATACGACATAGGCGCCTGTATCGAGCGCCCCGCTCGGCGATCGAATGTTTACACGCACTATTATAATAATATATTATCGATATTACGCGCGCGTTGTACAAAAAAAAGAAAGACCCTCTCGTCGGGCAAATTAATTATATAGATCGTAAACGCGTGCCTATGTAAATAATCACACGTTCGCGTGTGTGTGTGTGTGAGGCCTTTCTCTGGCGCGCGCGCGCGCTTATGGCTCGCGTAATTGAAAAAAATAACCACTGTACCGTATAATTATCGAAGAAAATTATACCCGAAACGGGCACATCAATAACCGATAAAAACAAATATTAATACAAACGAGATCCGAATCTCAATAATAAGTTAGGCAGTAGTGCCTATTTTGGGTTCATTGAATAGAGAAAAAAAAAAAAAAAAATAGAAAGAAAGAAAGAAAAAAACACCGCGTCCGTTAATTTATAGCGAGGCGGCAGAGGAAATATCGATAGGTATAATGATAGATATAGCGCGCACGAGTTTTGTTTTTTCTTCTTCTTCCCCGTAAAATAATATTACGAGTGGAATTTTTATTCGCAGCGCGTGCCTGACTCGACGACGACGTTCGAAATTATTAACATTTTGATTTTAAGTGGCGTAATCACCAGTTTGATAGCGCGAAACGCGGACGTACGCGCGCACGATTATTTTCTCGTGGGAGCGCGACGGATTTTCTAGTCCGAGAAACTACGAGCTATACGTGCAGTGAGAACTTCTCGTCGTACAAATAATAGAGCGTAGTGTTCAAGAGTCGTCGTAACTCGGGCGATTTGTCTGGTTTTTTTCCCTCCCGTCATATCCGACTATACGAGTATAACCGATTGATACGCGTTGTTTACGGACTGCAATCATCGGCGGCGACGAAACACCGCGAAACACACGACGACGTAACAACAACATCATATAATATAGCTCGTGGCCACACGTCCGATGGTCTAATACACGCGATAACGTCGACTTGGAATTCGTCGAGGTGGTATCCGGCAGGTATGGATTGAAAATCAATTTTTACACACGCAGACCCAACAGTCTGAGCGGTTACGACTAAACGCACTTATAAATTGCGACGATTACCTTATAAATTATGATAATGTATTCCGGATTCCGTGAGAATTAAAAATCCGCGAAAAAAAATATTCATCACGCCGACGGTGTTGGATTACCGGATTTATTAGAAATCATATAGTTTTCACGCCGAATAATCTCAATTCCGCGTGGATTAAACCGATTTTCTCTATCGAAGGGGGGGAGGGGGAAACAAACAAACGTTTATAATGAAAAACAGATAAGAAATCCGTACCCGATTTTCTCGCGTGTAAAGTAATGTACTTTAATTAGCTCAGTAGATAACGTTTGCAGTATATATATATACGTATATGGTTAACGACGCGAGTGACCGAGTAAAGCAACAATGGACAGAAAATCCGAAAATATAAGTGAAACGCGACGATTGTATTTATTTGTTTTTTGTAATTTAGTGACGACGAGTATGGCGCAGTTGTGGGTCGTCATATTATTAGAAACTCGGTAGGACTACAGCTGGCCCGGTCGGACGACCTGTCACCCCTGTTGAAGTTAAATGGCTCGTGAGCGAACGCTCGGTAATGGACACTTAACGAAATACCATACGAAATACGTTGGACGACGACTTAACGATATCAATTTTTCCGTCGCTATTTGTCCAGGGATATTTATTCTGTACTAGTAACGCGCGATCATAACAATACAATTATTTCGTCTGAAAAACGAAAGAAAAAAGAAAATAAAATAAATATCCCAAGATCTTAACACTGTTCATTGTGCTCGTGGGTGTTTTTTTTTTTTTTTTTTTTGACTTTCTCCGAATTGTATTGCATAAAGATTATTAATACATTATTATTGATAATGTTTTATTCCCGGAAATTGGAAACTGTCATTTATTTTTGTTTGCTTTGTGACACGTCCGAGTCGACGACAGGCCGTCGCCTATTGGTATACCTATGTCAATCATAATATTATATGAACGTACGTCGTCATAAGTACCGAGCATTGCCATTATTATAATTTTTTTTTCAAATCGATTTCAACTATTAATTTGTCATTTCTTGTAGAGTCCGTTTAAAAAAAAGGGGGAAAAAACTGTTTTCAAGTATTATTGACGATTGAATTCGCACACGCTAGACGATATATAGTGGAACAGGGTCATTCGAATAACATTCGACTGGCAAATGGGACAGAATACAAATAACTCGTAAATTGTGAGTCGTAATGTATTCGTTGAAAATTTTATCGAGTCAATACGTGTCATATTTGTCGAATAATACAACGCGTATCGTGGTCTATTTGATTACAATATATAATATGTTTAAAGTTATGTTGAAATTTATCGACTCGAAAACTACACGGAGATCGGCATGCTCACGCCGAAATGATTCGTTACGGTGATTGTTATTTTAGGACATTATAATACCATGTACGTATATCGGGACAAATTCGTCCGATGAAAATCGATAAAATATATAGCTCGTTTGCCGACGACGACGACGTCTCGCTGTACGTGGACGTATACGTACGTATATAAAGTGAGAATAATTGGGGAGAGAAAAAATACTTGGGTGTACGCAGTACAGTAGTAGTAGTCACTTTGAACTTGAGAATTTGAACAATAATACGAGTATACGACGCAGTTCTTCGAGTTTTGTTCTTTGAAGTATGGCTAAATAAACGTTTAGAGTTTACAGAGATGCCGCAGCGAACAAACGGAGTTCGATTTTTGTTTCCGTGTTCGTAGCAATGTAAAAACCGATGAAAAATTCTCCAACGTCGGGGGAGTTGACGAATATTCGTCCGACACGGATACGTCTGTGGAAATATGCACAACGCGATGAAGAAAATTAAAAACAAAAAAAAAAAAAAAAACGACCGGACTAGATACGAACGCGCGTACCCCTGACCTCGGGGTATTCTACAAACGATTATTGTGGAACGAGCGCCGCGACGAACTGACGAAGGACGAGTGAATAAATTGTAATCCCGTAAAGCGAAACAAAATAAATATCAACGTTTCATAAGACACTGTGAAAGACACTACAAATCAAAAAGATGGATAAATCAGATAACCAAAGGTACCTAAATAAATTATACGATATTATATTATATATACGTATATTAATTGGTGGTTTCGGCTCGCACGGCGTAAGAATTTCCGGTTAGTCGGCGATCCTGCCGGTTCGCCTCCGGCGCGCGCGCGGCACCGACTGCATATTTACGTCAGTCCGAATCAAGATAATAGAAGAAGAAGAAGAAGAAAAAAAACCGATTATTTTATTCGAGAGCGTTTATAAACGATTAATCTCACGTCGCTTGTGTGTAGTATCACGGAACAGACTCGTTTCAAATTATTATTATTATTTATTTCGACGACGTACGACGCGATTTTTAATTTCTCACCTCCGCGCGACGACACGCGAAACTCTCGGAAAACAATAATAATTATATTCGCGACATCGACTCGTCGTCGTCGCGTTTTACGGTTTTGTGAACGGATATATATATATTTTGTTTTTTTTCGCCGCGCGCGAATAAACGATCGCGGAACACGGCGCGGCGGCGTTTGTTTTTTTTTCCATCTCCCACCCCCGCCAACACTCGGATGAGATTCGTAGCTTTTTTTTTTTTTTTTTGTTTTTAATCTAGACTACACCATTAGTGCGTTCTCCCGAAGTCCCGAGCGAATCACCCGTCCGCGCTCGCATTGTGTGTGTTCCCGATGTACGTATATGCCCATGCGGTTTTATAAACAATACGATAAAATCGATTCGCGCGTGTTTTGACAGATAGACGGGGGTAGAGAGTATAGTACACTCTACTACTATTCACTGTTTGCGCGGTCGCGGAAACGTTTCTGCGTCGCGCTTTTCTCGCGCGATCCGGCGCGTCTATTAATCCGCGGACCACGTATATTGTTTACCGCGACGGAAGAAGAAGAAAAAATCACTCTCGAAACAAACACGTTCGTCCGATTCGCTTCGTCCGTCCGTTGCACGCGTACTCCGGCGCGTCGCGCGTCGTTCTCCGAGCGGGTTTTACGGGAATAATTCGAATTTTATCTCCCTAAATCTCACCGAAACCCACTGATAAAATAATGTAACACGGCGCCGTGTTTTCGTATTTATTTCGTAGACACACACACACACACACACACACACACACACGAAATGAAAATGTGAGAGATTTTCGACCTCGGCAGCGCAGCGGCGACTCGGGGTGGCGAATTCAAACCTGTTTTCCAAATGATTAGCTAGTCAACAGATCGATCGATACGTCGGACAATGGATAACAACGTTGCCGTGAGCGCGCACGTTTTATATACACACACGATGACGCGACAAACACGCAACACGCGTCGTACGGCATCCGGACGATGCGATAAATAAATATTGTAAAAGTGCAGTAGGTATAATAATTGATCGATTGTTTCAAAACAATCCACCGTCTTTTGACATCTGACGTAATTAATGGTCGAGTGCGTATGGGAAAAAAAAAAACCGTTTGGATAATTTAATTTACTCGAAGGCCAACAACAGAGCGTCGGACAACTCGAGTTGTGTTTTCAAACGGACGACGAACTGCGTCCACTGCGTTTTTTTCCTTCTAAATCGTCGGTTGAAAATTGTTCAGTTCTACGACGTTTTGTCACATACGACGTAACCCACTTTTACTATGCGTTTACAGAAATCGGATTTAAAGCACCGTTACGGATGTTTGAAAACGACATATCGACAAATGTGTATTGAGTTATCTCGCGTAATATGGTAAATATTAATAGCTCGGACTCGAGTTTTGTAACGTAATAAATGATGAAAAACTTAAAACGACAAAAAAAGGAAACATTTCTCTCTCGAAATCGTCTCGTGTTGCCGATGAAAATTCGACGGATCGTATTGAAAACGCAATAATTCGGTGTTGTTTTCAGATCGCTGTGCGACGACGTCGAAAATCCGGATCTCCGAGACCGCGATCGAGATTTAGATTTCGAAATTTTCAATTAAGACCCTACACACACACACTGCGGGGCGCATTTGTCCGTTGCGCGGTCGAGAAAACGTGCGAAAACCGTCGTCGGCAAGTTCACGGCTGTGTGCGAGAAATACGGCGTTTTCATAACAATGACGCGCGCGCGACGACGACGACGACGACGACCGCGAGACCCGCGAGAAAAAAGGCTTTTCTCCGGTGTTTCTACCGCGGACGAAAGGACGATAGCGATCGGTTAGTCACTCGGCGGATCGGCCAAAGGGCGGGCGGCAGGATCGAGGGGTCGACGGCGATACGGAACGGAGATAGGGCACGGTGTCGGTGGCACGCGCGGGCGACGAATGCACTTGCGCCGGGGCGCGAGAGAGCGAACGCGGGTCGGAAACCGCCGAGTATTTTCGTGTTTTATTGTTACGGGCACGTAAATCCTCGCGCCGGTATAATACACGCTCGACGTCGCCCACCCGTTCCGCCGCCGTCACTCGCGTGTCGACGAGAGCACGTACGTACATACGTATATATACGTATATATGTATACGTCTTATCCGTCCGAGTCTCCGGGCCGTAGCTCGACGATAAGGCGACGAGCGACGTAATCCGGCGAAGACGAAGCCGTCTACGAGCCGCCGCCGCCGCGGGTCGCCCTCTAATAACTTTTCGATACGTTTTTTTGGGAATTCGAAAAAAAAAATAAATAAACCGCGACATATCCCCGCTGCTCTTGACCCTTCGTTAGCCGTGTCGCGCGGGGTTGGTCGTCGTGATATTTCGCCCGAACGAAATCTGCTGTGACCGACGCGGTTATCACCATCTCACTCCCCGATTCGCGCGATCAATCGGTTTTTTTCTCTCTCTCTCTAGAAAGTCGAAATCGAATTTATTGTCCGAACAAAACATACGACAAACTATTTTCAAAACAAATTTCACAACAACACTATTACCGATTGTGATGAATCAAGCTGGGCCACCCTCGAAAAATAGGGCCCCTGAAAACGAACTACGAAGAGCTTTCAATTAACATACGTTAATAGACTTAACTAAAAAAACAACAAAAAAAAAACTCTCGTTCGACAACGACTCGTTTGCATCAGGCAAAAAGCCGGATAAAATATCTCAAACACTGTTATTATTTCTATATTCTTATTTGTTTAACGATATAATTAATTAATTATTTTTGCTTTTTGAATTATAATAATCAAGTACACACAAACGTGTACACATTTTAGGTTTGTTTAACACGTTGTTCTCACCCGAAAATGTTTTTTTTTTTTTTTAGTTTTTTTACCAGGTCACTTTAAATAAATTAACATAATATGCATTTAAGAAAAAAACGCGTTTTATTAAATTAAGACTCCCCAGAACGGACGGGGTCAGCCCTAAAAACCACATAATATTATTTTCAATTCAATCTGCGGCGCACATCGATTTAATCGCGTGATTTTCTTTACATTGGAAATTTTTTTTTTTTTTTAATTAAAAGCAATTTTTTCGACCTATTGAAAGGAGGTGATTTCAAATTGTTGACTTTAAACGAAAACAATGGCCGCAAGAGTGCGCGTGTAGGTAAAGTAATTTGCCGCAATCCGGGCGGTCATATAAAAATATTATTATTATTATTATTATTATTATTATGGGTGGGTACCGACTGCAATTAAAACGTTGTCGTAAAATGATTTAACAACACTAGAAAGCGTTCACCCACCACTATGTGTATACACTTTTATATTTAATTTATTTTCTATACGTCCGCGAGTAGATTAAATTCTATAAAACACAATGTTTTTAGTTTTTATTCATAAAATATATATGTTTACCGAAACCGTTTGATTTCCGTGCCGAGGAAAACGGCGTGATTAAAACGGGACGTCGAAAACCAGGACGCGCGAAGGATGACCTTATCCGACGACGGCGTGTGTGACATCGTCGCCGTCGTGTTTTCGAAAACGTAAACGGTTCCGATTTCACGGTGCCCGCGCGTGCTTTTTAACGAAGTCGATTGTTGATCTTTTGAATTCGCGCGTCGTTATTCATTACTTATTTATTTCTCGCCAAAATAAAACAAACGTCGACATCATATTAAAAAAAACCGCAATATCGATTGGACAAAACGCTCGTATTGTGCCGCGTGTGGCCATGTCAATAAACGTTATGATATATTAATAACGAGGTCGGTTTCGAGTGAATCTTGGCAATGGTGGTCTCTTTGTCCTCGTTCCGTGTATACCGGCCGTGGGGCGGTAATGACCGTGTTTTGAGCGTTCAATTTTTACACCCGATGACTTTCGCAGGACCTCTCATTCGTAGGAGAGCTGCCGCAGAATAAAACGTAATCCTCCATGCGTGAATAGTACCGGAGCGTCACGATCGGTTTTCGCGTATAATAGTTTTGGATCGAACGTTTCAAACAAAGATCAACGGTCAAAAACGCGTAGTAGAAAAAATAAAATAAAATCCACTGCCGCTCGGCGTCGTCTTCGTAATCGAAACTCGCGGTAGAGTGTGAGATCGCGTCGAGCTGAAAAACGTAGAAAATTCGAAGTAGCGTTAATTAATCGTTTTCCGGCAGCAATCGTTAAATCTCGGCGTAAAAATCACCGTCGCGATTGTGTTCTGCGGACAACAATGATGGTCCCAGAGTTTCGATCCAGTATTTTATGATAATATACTTTTAAAGTTACTAGAAACCCGATCAGTTGGCCAGGGCCACTATGTAAATGTGATTGACGAAAGTGATTTCATCAAGTAGACGTTGATTATTTTTTTTTTGACGTTCGGGAAAACTACGATTCGACAGGCGCGTGCTCTGGAAACCGACTCGTTCGATTTTTATTCATTAAAGCGATCGACATTGGCGTTGTAAACATTAATTTTATTAGTGTTTTACACACTGTGGTACAATATTAAACATAAGTGTTGAACACGTGCGTATATATTATATTTAAACACACTGTACACTACCGTGAAAACAAAATAAACAATAACAGATTCTAACAAAAGCTACGCGCGCGCATAGCCCGAAAATGTAATAAAAACATGTTCTCCGTATGTTCTCTCACAATGATATCAAATGAATTTAATAAAATAATGTTTAAATAAGTTGCATATTTCGAATTAATAGCACGGTAAATAACAATACTGTAACTTATAAGTCGGGTACGAAATGAGAATTTCGATGTGAATAATTTAATATTAAACATCGAGTCGGGGGGGGGGGGGGGGGGCGAGGTACTGCAATACGCCGTGTACTGCGCCCCGCCGCCGTAACGGTGTGCTTTGAATTCTCCGCGTTTGCGAAAAAAAAAAAGCTATTGGATTTAAAAAAATGCGTTTTTGTTTTTTTTTTTCGTTTTTTTTTTTTACGGAAGGAAACCTCTCGAACGACGACGCATCAAACGTGTAACGCGAATAATCCGTATTAATTGGGAAACGCAAACATATCACTTTGGAAAAGCGACGTTTCACGTTTTCCAGCGCTTTTCGTCTACATTGTAAATGACTACGAAAGAACTCTATAGTTTCCTGTAAATTCGCTTTAAAATCATTAAAACTTTCCAACACTTCAGAGAGAGAGAGACAGAGAGAAGAGAAGAGAAGAGAGAGTGCGTGAAAACGTTTAGACGGTATACTGACTGTTCGACGGGAATTTGGTAGTATAATGTAATGCAATTTATTACGTTTCAAAGTTTCCGTTGTTGTTTTCGATTTATAAATATTTCTCGTTTGAATACGACTGCGACGACGACGTCCGTTCGATTCGATTCGATGATACGTCTTCGTCATCATCGATAGGAAAACAAGTGTTTTGTTAAACATGTAAAAATAATTCACTGTCGATGACAATATTATAATATAAACATGAAAATTTGTTATTTTATCCATTTTCGAGAATAAAGAAAGCGTTAATCGACGGTCGATCGATTAAAACCGTATATTCCTCCGACGGTATACGCGTAAAATCAATTATAACAATTATTTTTCGCGAATATTTACCATCATTTAAACACACCGAATTGCAATTCAATAGTCTGTCGACGCGAAACAGGACCGAATCGCGAAAAACCTTTTCGTATTAAATTATCAACAGCTCTCGCTGATCGTATACGAACAAAACGATTTACGTAATTTTCTTCGATTTCAATTATAATTATTATTATTATTGTAGTCGAATAATAATAATAATAATGTATCGTGTGAGACGTATACACTGCGAAACTACGATTATTATACGAGTATACAATTTAGTTCACTATTTATGACGGTTCAATAATAACAATAGTAATATTAGAAGCACGTTTTTGTGATTATTTTACGAATTATAGATTATTGAAAACTAAATAATACGATTACGAGACTTTTAGAAAAGTCGCACGACATAACATCGTCGATTGAATATTCGAATGCAATTATTATCGTAATATAATTAATAGTAACGGAACCGGAGAGAAGGCGAAGTAAATTTGTGGTTTTTTTTCCAGTGCAAATCGTAAACGTAAATAAAAAGTTTGTATCGAATTTATTGACTTTCTAAAAGCGTTTAGAAGTTGAAAAATCTTGGAAAACGTCAAAGTAAAATAAACGGTAAAGGTAATTTCGTGAAGAACGTGTTCGGATCATCACGTCAACGAAAATATTCGTATCATAACGAGCGACGCGCGACGACTGAAGAAAAATAAAAAAAACACGTCGTATCGTATGAATAAACTCGTTTTAAGTTTCGGACGTGAGAATTAGTTACGAATATCCCGCGGATTCTTTAAAGAGCGTATAGTATAATAGTCCAAGAGTTGTTTTTTTTTTTTTTTTTAATAAAATAATCGAAATATTTTATTGTTATTTGTTTTTTTTTGGAAATCGAGTTCGCCGCCGCGAATTCCACCGAAACTTTGTGGCATATATTTTATTTAGTTTCTCAAATGTGGTTTCCACCACTGCCGGGGAAAACTGTTGAAATATTTCGGCCACAAAAGAAACTAGTTATACATATACATTTCTCGTTACATTCGGGAAATTAATTACTCTTAAAAGAATAATTAATATTATTCAATGTCATAATTTCGAGTTTGTTGAGTACCTAATAAAAGTTGTTTAAATATGCATTTAAATTTTAAATCGTCGGTCTTTATTTTATTTGTTTATTTTGTAATAAGTTTGTTTCTAGTAATCTCTCTCTCTCTCTCTCTCTCTCTCTCTCTCTCTCTCTCTCTCTCTCTCTCTCTCTCTCTCTCTCTCTCTCTCTCTCTCTCACTCTCTCCTTTGATACGTCACAGAAATACGAACAATAGAATTTTAAATCACCAGTAGTTTGTGCGGAAATATTTTAATTATGAAAAAAGATTTATTTATTTAGTAAATGAACTGCGATCATAACCGATATTGTATTTATATATCGTATCTAAATAAGATTTCGACGAATTCGACGTAATAATACTCTGCTGCCCGTTTCAATAATTTAGGCGACCGATGGAATTAAAAATATTTACACTTTTTTTGCATTATTTTTCCCGGCGTTATTACTTAGAAAAACCCTCCTTTAATATTTCAATACGAATCGAAAATTGAAAATAAAACATTGATATATGACGATGTCCCCTCGGGCTCGATGATTGTTAAGCAACGGTTTTGCGCGCTCTTGACGTATGCGGTCTACCGTACGTTTTCGCGTGTATATATTACGGCTCTTTGATCGTATTATTATATTTACGCTCGTACGACTTTCCCCCCCCCCCCGACGATCATCGTGAAAATATTATTTACAAATCGATACTTAGTTTTTCAATACTTGTTTTGTTTATCGATCGGCTAGTTTTTCTCAAAAAAAAGAAAGGTTTCTAAACCGACGCGATTTAAATGACGGTCAAGTGCTTTATTTTGACGTGTTACAAATTTTAGACGCGCGTAAGATATCAGACGTTCCGAGGTAAATATGTGCAACGCCGTGCGGTGTGATCGACGAGAACGGCCGTTTAAATAGTTAAAAAAAACTGAGAACCTTATCGAAACGTCCGCGCGGAAAAATCGCACTCGACGCGAGACTGTCCCGCGAATTCGTATTTCATTCTGCAGATATCGCGTATAACCTCGAAAAATAAAACTATCAAAGTAATTAGCAACTCACTGTGTAACACACGCACTGCGTTTGACGAGCTCGTACGATATTTGCTTTTATAGAAAAATCAACTGTATTGACTAATAGTGTTCGAGTCCGTGCGGAGAACATTTATCAATACATCCGCGCGTCAGAGAACGTGTACCGGACGCGAGACCCATTTCAACTCGAAAAATCTGCTACTGAAATAAGGCACGTCTCTACTATAGTTTTCAGCGCGATTTCGTACAGGGTTTCGGTCGAATCGATAAATACACGGCGGCGGCGGCGGCGGCGGTGTTTTCGTCCGTTTAACGCGCGCGTCGACGCGAATATATCATCGAGTAAATCGCAATCCGGCCTTTGTATTTTAATACGCCGAAACACTGCTCCGAATCCGGAGCCTTTATTCAACAGAAAATATCGCGCGTGTTTTTACGATGGAAAATTTACTCCTCTGATTATCAGAGGACATTATGTCCGCGCGGCATACCTATATATCCTTTTAAGATAATATGATATTATAACGGTTCGGGTCTAACCGGTGAGGGGGGGGGGGGAGAACCTTTTATTATTATATAATTTTTAATTTATTTATTTTGTCTGCTAACGCTGCTGCTGCTCCGCGCGACTCGGAATATTATTTTTAATTCATTACCATTTATATAACTCAGATTATAAGTTTACCTCGGCAACTATCACACGACCCGAAGATAATGGAACTAATTAAAAATATATGATGATGAAACCGAGTGATGATGATGATGATGATGGTGGCGACTATTTAAAAAGCAAACAAACTGTAACTCGTTCGAAACGATCAATATACGTAGTTTTATAATTGTTTATAAATATTGTAGTTTTTTTTTGTCCGGCTCGAGTCGTCGACAAAATAACATCGCCAATATCGGTGTAAAGTTCATATAATAATTACGTACGGAAGAAACAACATCGACGAGACTTTGAAGAGACTTGAAAACACGTTTCCCCCCCCCCCCCCCCGTTTTAATCCGCACTGTATTAAATCGAAATACAAATAATTATTTACCAAAGGTCGATTAACTCTAATGCGTGAAACTAAATCTGTTTGAAAGGGTTAATCCTTAAAGTAATCTCGAGAAATGTGTAATCCAAAAGTGCATGATTTAGAAAACTTCGAGAAGTTATATAAATGATTAAACACATCTCGAAAACTTTACGACTTTTATCAATTATTTTATCAAGCCGGACTGTCCGCGCGGCCGTAGAAACCGTATAACCGAAATGGAATTTTCTCCCGCACTTCCGTCTTGTTAATATTCGCGTAACTTACGGAGACCTTATTAAATAGAGTGACCACCACACGCGTGTTTTCGGTACGCTAAATAATATTCTCTATCGAAACTCTGATCGAGAGTTTGATGTTTTTGATGTTTGCCACGTCTCTTAAAATATAAACTCGCGGAGGTGTATCTGATGAGTATTATTCGACGTAAATCAAAGAAGTACACCTATAGAGCGATCGAGATAGCGTTGAAGTTTTTACACCAGAAGAATAAAGTAAAAAACAACAAAAAAAAAAAACACTTTTTTTTTACTCCCAAACAGTTATTGATTACTCGACAGGTTACACGTTTAAAAGAACAATAAGAAAAATACGTATAATACGTATCTCATTACAAATATAAAAACGTTAATTTTTCGTGAAAAAAAAAAAAAAACACGCGTCTCATTCGTATTTTACGAGAATAATATTCTTTTTGCGGTTATAAGAAGGAGAAAAAAACGAACGAACGAATACAACGGAATATTCCCAGTGTGGACCCGAGGAGATAAGAGTGATTGAAAACTAAAGATTACGTTCCTATTCTTTTGCTCGTGCATTTTTATGTCAGTTTCTATCAACGTTTTATACGTTTTAACAAATAATTATTTATTTTGAGCGTTACCATACTATTTTATACAGTTTTAATATTGACGACTGTCATTGGTTGTGTATTACTTTTCTGTTTTTTTTTTCCTATCATATCGATGCGCATAAAATTATACTCGCAAACGCTTTTGTTACATTAGTCTTACAAATCTTTTTAAAAACGACGAAATGAGACAGACTCGACTTGTTGTAAATAAAAAAATAATAACACAAATGGTAAATCGAAACGAATGCGTTTTGATACCTATTTTCATTCCAGACGGCGGCGGCGATAAATATACGACGCGCGCGTTTCATAATAATAATATGTCCTCGACAATTATTTTCCGCTCGCGCGAATCGGTCGGTCGATAACCGAAAAGCAGATTTTTATGTCACTGAAACGATACTATAATAATATATCGTTATGTTTTCTCTTCCGTTTCAAAAGAAATTATAAAACACGACACATCTCAATAATTGTACTAAACATTCGACGACTAATAAATACCCAGTGTTTCCATTTCGATATACAAGTTACATAAATAAACACCTTATAAAATCCACATAGCAGTATCGATCGCGTCTGAAATTTGAATAAAAATTTTACACTATACATAAATAGAGGCCCTTTTTTCGTACGTACGCGCATATCTCGAAAAACGCTCGATGAATTTCAGTAGGAATTTCACTAATGGATTGGTCGAGTCGCGGGGAAGGTTTACCAGCTATGGTAGGTCTCGAAAATTCAACCCCTAAGGGAGTAAAAAGGGGTAAAACCGGAAAAATCGCCTAGCCGGAACCGCCGGAGCTCCGAGTATAAAATTTGGTCGATAGTTTTTGTTGAAAAATATTTCTGTTAAATACTCGTGCCCGGGCAAAGCCGTGCGGGGAGAGCTAGTATACGTATAATATTAAAATGAACGTTAAAAGAATGAGAAAAAAAAATCATATTAATAATTCAACGACTACAGACGATTTATCCGCGCGCATAATTTTCAGTCCATTTCGGTTTAGGATATTGTTTTTCGAAAACGTTGATTTCAAATCGATACGAACGATGATTTTTTTCTTTTTAATTTTTAACCGTATACCTACACGTTTAGATTGCCAACGGAATCGCGGAAATTACTAGATTTACAAAATGTTTTCGCGTGTTTATTTTTTTTTTTTTTTTTTTAGGGTGGGCGGATTAGTAAAGTAAACGTCCCGAAAGCAACCC
Organism: Drepanosiphum platanoidis; assembly: GCA_948098885.1. Classification (NCBI taxonomy): domain Eukaryota; kingdom Metazoa; phylum Arthropoda; class Insecta; order Hemiptera; family Aphididae; genus Drepanosiphum; species Drepanosiphum platanoidis. Next base: position 3,095,135 of record OX402542.1, read on the forward strand.
TTTATCAGACTCCGTCGGTATTCCGTCTGAAGGCATTCGGGGTACCGGGATATCTAGTGTATTTGAAATATCTTCAAATATTCGGAATACTTTTTTCCGAGAATCACGTCGTATTCCGAATACTCGATAAAAATATTCTTCATGGAAATCTCCGAACGCATTGCAAATTCTATGTTTATTGACAATAATAATTCCGCTGCAACATTATTCCGAGCAAATGTTTTTTTGTAAATATTCGCATAATAATTGTTTCGAATACTCGTGAAAATATTTCGCTCGCGCGTGTGACGACATCGTTATCGCGAACGCGAGTCTCTTATAGAAAATAACACCGTCGTCGCGTTGATAATTTTTTCGCGTCAAACTATTTGAACTTCGACGACAAGACGTAAGTCGCGTTTTGTCGAATAATTCCGACCACGCGGGCATGGGGCGCGCGCGAATAAAAATATAATATATTTTCACAGAAGGAAAAACAATAATTTTCCTGGCAATCAAACGGCGTGTAAATATTTTAACTGTACGGGAGAATGTGGACCGACGACGTGAAAACGATTCGGCCGGGAAAAAAACATCGATTACCGTTTACGTCATCATGTTCTCGTCGAACGCAAGCCCGGCGGTTCGCCGTCGAAAATCGCATTGATAGTAGTGCCCCTTTGTCGAACAATCGACGTTTCCGAGGCATTCATCGCGGTTTAATAACACTGATGGAAGTATGGGCACACGCGGGCAAAGTATCGGATCGATTTATCGTCGCAGAACAACAACAAGGATCTTCATTTCTCGTCGAATACGTACGGGTCTTTAGCCAGTTCGAGGGGCCAGAGTATTCTATAAAAACCCGTTCACTCTTTACTACATTCCGGTCGTGACGCACCGACCGACCACCACCGTATTACGATATATACTCGTGCGTTTTTATTACGTTCATTTTTTTTTTTTGTTCAAATAAACGCGTTCGTTTTTTTTATCACGCGTGATAATAATATATACTTTTTCCTTTTTCCTTTTTTTTTTTCATATATATATATTATGATAAAAAGAGCGGCGTTCGAATAGACCTATATCGATCGATTGGAAATTTTCTCTAATTGGAACTTCAAAGCCGTCGAGTGGCGGACCGGACAACGAACGCGGGACGAAAGCCCCGCGCGCATTACGGACGTAAAACCGGTAAAACTACAAATGAAATAATTACATTTTAAGTCGGCAAAACTAGATTGAGAACATTTGATTATCGGACAAAGAAGCGCGGATCAGTCGGCGACGGCGACGGCGACGACGACGACGACGACGACGACGACGATGACGTTGATGAGTTCGGAGTAATATCATATTTTCGACACGTCCGATTTTAATGCGAAATTCCGAGTACTACAATTTTTTATTTTCCAAAAAATACGACTGCGAGAAATCATCGGGTAATACCTATAGTATTTGAAAAATTTACATTATTGTCGTTTTGCGCTCGGGTATTGTTTGTGAATACGTATAATTTAATCTTTTCGTGTGAAATTCGCGGGTCGCCGTTAAATGTATTATACGCGCTAGGTTTTCTGTAACGGCCAGTCTACCCTTGTTTCGAAGGGGTCGTTTTCAGAATTTACCATTAGGCTGAGAAAACTATTTCTAGTGAAAACAGAAAAAAAAAAAAACCGGCGAAATTTACGACGTATCTGCTTTTAACATAATCTATTTGATTTTAGTCTTTTTATAGTAATTCAGACCATAACAATCCTTGAGATTTGACATGTTTAACGGTATCGTTAGAAAAAAAAAACAAAAAAAATTGTTCGACCTTATTTTTTCAAGCTAAATAATAAAAAGATTTGAGTGTGTTTCTGCTTTTGATTTAATACGATATAATATCACACATAATATGTGTGTGGGATAAAATTTTCGAGTATATAATAATAATAATAATAATTTGAAATATTGTGTAATTAATATAATATTAAACGGTATATTTGAATATAATATTATAACGACGAGAAGAAAAATAGTTATCAATAAGTGACGTTATTGTTATCGATTCGTTTGTTTTGTTTCGGTCCGGTTTAACAGTGGACGTCGAACGAGGAGATAAATCGAATTTCGATATTTTCAATTAAACAGTAGTATATTATCGAAAAAAAATCGCGAAAGATCAAGGGCTTTTTTTTCTTTTTTTTCCCCATATAAACACACTTGAAATTTGTTTCGGCCGTATTCTTCGCGGAACCGCGTTGATTTATCATTGTTATTTGTTTTTAAATTAAAACCAACCCTCTTCGGCGGCGGCGCGGGCGGCCCGCGCGCGTATTATATACAATCTCGCCGAAAAACAAACGGTTTTTATTTTTATTTTTTTTCCCCCCTTTTTATCTCGCAAATTTTCGTTCTCTTTTATTTTTTTTTCGTTACCACTATTAATTCGTTCGGCTGTGCGAAATCCGAGAACGCCGATTAACGAATCCGTCTCGCGGATTCCTTTTCGTTTACGCTTTGGGAAATATTATTGCCCCCTGCTCGCGCCGATCATCCGCATATTATTATAACGATCTCGCGCGTCGTCTTTTATTTCCACACATCCGTCGATCGAACGAAATCGCGCCGAGCGTTTTGTTTGTTTAAGTTTTGTTTATATTCGCTATTATTATTATTATTATTATTATGTTTCGGCGGACAAAAAGTACGACGTTCAGACGAACGTACGTATATCATTTCGCGTTGTATTTTCGTTATTTTCGCATACATCAAACGGTCTCCCGCCGCCGCCGCTTCGTGTACGACGTCGGCGGCGGCGACTATATTATTTCCAAGTCGTTACGGGGTAATAATAATTATTATTATAGTCGATGGAAATACATTATATAATATTTCACGTTCGCATAGAGTACCCCTTACGATACATACACCACCTGCGCCGCGGGCGTACACAACAAAACGTAATTTGTAACGTCAAAATATGGGGAAAAAAACGAAAAAAAATCTGCCATCCTTAATTTCGCGCAATAAATTCAAACGCGGTCTTTACTTTATTTATAAGTACGTTTATTATGACGTTGTTGAACCCAACGCAACCTATATATATATATATATGTGTATAGTTGCCATTTATACACACAAACATACATATTTATGTATTATTACATGTATACACGTTATTAAGGCAGTAGCGAATTATTATAACAATACTGGCGCGGCGCTACCATTACCGCGTTATCGTGTCGTGTTCATTCGTACTTTTTTTTTTTCCCCTCCTTTCTAAGGTAACGCGGTTATCGTTTTAAATATAATATTCACTGTCTGTGTTATCTACAACGTTATTTTAGCGGCGAAAATATTTTTCATTGTTTGTCATTAGACATTTCGAACGCATTTTCGACAAAAAAAAAAAAAAAAAAGATAACACAGTGATACACGGCATTCCACAATAATCTAAACATATATATATATATTATATACATATACGTATATACGTATATGTATATAAAATGTATATAATGTATATAATAATATGTACATAAAAAAAACGGAAAAAACGCGACGTCGTCGCCGACGACCCGCTGGCCGTCGTTAAGTGCGTTATATTATTTTTCTCGCCGTTGCCAAATTTTAAATGGCCACTTCTACACACGTATTTAATGCATTATCGATTATTCGTTTTTTTTTTTTTTTTTTTTCTAGAAAAATTGTCGCGGGCAAAAGAAATCGCCGAGCCATTAAGCCCCGGGGCAAATAAATTAGGAAATAGTCCTCGCGCGGCCAATCCCCCCGCGCGCGCGGCTTATGCGCCGTTTTAATACAAATCGCTATTGAAAAACTTTTTAAACACATTTTAATACCGACGTCATAATTTACGCGGTGTTTTTTCTCTCTTCTTTCTCCCTTTCTTTCTTTCCGACCAATTCATTATGCGCGGTCCTGTTGAAACTTTTTCCCGCGTTGACAATTATTACAATACGATCCGACTACACACCGAGCTGGTGGTGGTGGTGTGCGTTAAAATATATCAATTCCATTGCGCCCCCCCCCCCCTGCACACCTTTCGGTGGTCTTCAGTTCAAACTCAACTTAAGGTAAGTCAGAGCTCGCGATTCGCTCGCGACTGTTCAGTCAAGTCTTAAAACAAAAACTGAACGTCGTGTGTAAGGGCGCTTATGAACGCGACCGAGGCGACGACGGTATGAACCCAAGAAAGCGTTTAATGGGGCTAGAGCGCGAGTAGGACGTACGAGATTATTTCTGTCGATAAGATTATTATTATTATTATTATTTATCCTCAGCTGCGTGCGCGGCACGAGCGTTGATAATTGAGTTGTTAAAAGGTACCTTCATCACGCGCTCGATCGCGCGAGAGAGGAGGTTTTTTTAATTTTTTTCAAATATATAATAATAATAACAATACGTAATAAAACACATTCGGACCGTACGGTAATCTCCGTACGAAAAAAAACCGCCCGCGCGGGCACGATCATCGCCGGCACCTCGGAAAAAAAAACAACTATAACGTCGGCGTAATAACAACGTGCCGGCGACTTATTTATAAATTAACCCAATAAAAAACCCGCGTTATCGTTGACATCGAATCGTCGGCGGTGGCGTACTACAATCGAGGCGAAAAATGTATAATTACAGCGGCGGGCGCCCGTCCGAGCGGTGGTCGTCGTACCGCGGGTGATTTATATTCGTCCACGGAAGATCGGCATGCGATGATAATAACAGCTGCCCAATTTTATTCGGTTCGGTCCCGATGACGTATCGTATTATTATATTACACGTAATACGCTCGGCGTGCGTTTTTATTTTCTAGTATTATTATTATTATTATTATACGCCGGCGTAGATAAAAGTAATTGCTTTAAATCCCGAAGCTCTATATTATGCGTAGTAGTAGACTTATTATTTTTTCCTTTTTTTGTTTTTCAGACCGCGGTGGAACGACATGTCGTCGAGTGTGTGCGAGGGGGGGGGGGGGGGGAAATCATCGTCGTTTGAGAACAGAACTCGTCGACGATCGAAAGTGTTTACCGAAAGACAATAATAATATGTAATACCTACGGGTTAGGTTCGTTGTTATATGCGCGGCGTCTATGATTCGTCGATAAATTGATTACGAAACGTTACTCGGAATCTAGAATAAATATCGTTGATTAATATTTTTATCCGTCTCCGTATACATTTTTTTCTTTCATACTTCTTACGACTACGTATTATGCTTATCGAGGAAAATTTTGAGCGACGATTTCGGAGCAAACTGAATTTTGAAAAATTTCGTTATTTCCATAAACACTCCTTTTATAAGAACAATAATCAATTGAAATGCAACATAATAATATCTCCAACAACACGACGATATAATCGACAAGGGGTCTTGAAATGTTCCGTTTCGAACTCGAATACTAAATAATAGTAGGGCATAGTAATTGAAATCGAACGCCGTGCGCGTCACTTTTTCGGTATGTGAGGATATTATTTTACTGCGATCACGGCGAACGACTTGTATATTGCAGATGTGTGACAAGCTCGACGTTTAAGTCTCGAAACAGCTGCCGTTATACCACAAATTGCATTTTAAACAATTCTCGTTGGAGATATTTTACGGAGAAAAGTCTCGGCTTTGCGTTGTTCCGCGATGGAATATAATAAAATGGCTTTTCGAGTTTTTCCGGTGGCTAGCGCGGATGTTTCGCCAACACGTCGCAAATTACTTCGTCGGTTCCTAACCGATGAAAAATTTTAATAGTCGCAACGCATTTGATTTTGCGAGAAAATAATTCACGACATATCGAACCCAGGGCACGAAATGGACCGGAACACGGTTCCGGCTCGTCACAGCTCTGAGTATGGCGTTCCGGTCGGGGAAAAAAAAAAATCAATTTTAACGTTCGGTTTTATATTACGGGGCGGCGGGGAAAAAAAAAAGAAACGAAAAGAAAAGGTTTCGAGTCCCTAATTTTTAATACTATTAGATTTAATTCGAAATCGAGACTAACGCTTTCTTCTCGAGCGCCCCATTACCTACGTCGAAGTCGATACGTTTTTCTCTGCCGTTGAATGTCGATGGGATTAATTTCCACCACAGCCATTCGCGTAGGCGCCGGCGGTACACGTAATAATATACGAGTTTTTAATTCGACAGAATCTAATCGTTTCCCCGTCGAAAATCGAATGATAATAATTATAATAATTATTCGCGGGGTTTTAATTATCTATTTTAAGATATTAGATCGTTTTAAAACGAACAAAACGACGATGATAATAATAATCGTAAAGAAATCGAAAACTGTCGCTCACCGAAATTATTACGATAACGACGTAATTTTTTTCCATACGTTTTAACTATTTTTTTCTAATTACTTTATTGTAAAACAATAGCTAAATAAATCACGTTGCATATATTATATGAGGTAAAGGTGTGCGTTCCGGTTCAAACTACTAACTTTTCGCGTTCCGCGGCGGTCCGATCGGACCTTTTTACGTTTGTTTATAATTTATTAAACGCTCGACAAAAATCTAAAGCCGTAAATACTCGAACGGGCCTCGATCGGTTTTAATTTCTCTCGTCGATATACATTCATTACGAGACATTATTATGTCATAAAAGTAAGAACGAAAACAAACCGCCCAAACAAAATGAGATAATCAAACAAATCGTCGACCAGAAAAGCCATATATTTAACTGCACGGGTGTACAACACTCAGACAATACAATAGTTGAAAATGTTTCTCGACTCGTGAGCTCTCGCAACAATATGAAAACGCGAATAACGACACAATAATGCCGCGGAATCGCATATTGAAGGAGCATGGGAAACCCGAATTACAATAAGAACGTTAGTGCACTTCAACTTGATGAAAATAAATTTAACTCGGCGGATAATAAAGAAAATTACTTATCCTCGGGCGGCGGCGGGGTCGGCCACGACGAGGCGGACGAAATCGGTCGGCGCGTTCTCGCCAAATTTTTCAATATCGCTCGCAACGATAACAATCGTACACAGAGCTCGAAAACGACGGAATGAATTATTGAATGTCAATATTATTTTGTTACAATAATATGAGAACGGACTCGCTTTGCAAGGGGGGACAAACAAGAGTTTTTTTAGACATTAAAACGTCGTCGCGAAACCGACATTTTCGAAAAGAACTGATAAAACCGACGCTAATAATATAGTGTACTCGTATAGTACGGCCAAAATGTCGAAATAATTTTAATCGCGCACGATCAAGAGTCTCGGGGACCCGGCGAGAATAATACCGTTCAACACGATAATCTGGTGTCGAGCCAATAGATACGGTACGGTAGATCTCGGTAAAAGTTTCGTCTCGGGGAGAGAGACGCTATCTGTGGCGAGAATAAGGTTTTTGCACCTCGCGAATGATAAATCTAATTAAAACAACGGCGGCGGCGGCGGCAGCGTATAACAATATTATTATTATTATTATTATTATTAATGACACCGCACATCCGAGAGACACTATTTATATAGACACGTTTTGCAGCGAACGTGAAATTTGCTTCGAGCCGCGCGATATCCGTACATTTCATAAAGGGTTAAGGTCAACGATAAATCGTTTTTTCATATTTATATCGATTACTGCGCGTTTGGACGGTGAGGATTTGAGAAATTTTCCGATCGCTTTCGGCTCGCGCGATTTTTTAGGAAAACCGTGCGACAGATTTAAATATTATCGCGAGTGATATGGCGTTTTGTAATTTCAGACGACGAATCGCGTTACATCACAAACGATTGTCGTATACACGTTTACACGCTCGAGGTTATTATTTTAGAACATTAATTACTCCGCCGTGGTCGATTTCGCGGATTAGAAGAAAAAAAAAAACACGTGTATTTTATTAAAAAAAAAAAACCAATAAACGTTCGTGTTCGCCCGACGTATTCGCATTATTTAACGGCGTCTTTCTACTGGTACACGACGCGTGTATAATGTAAAAACTATTAATCGATGATAAATCGTAGATCTACGCGTATAGATTAATTTTCGAGTATTTTTTTTTTATTAAACGTGAAATTAGTGAACGAGCAAACGACGAATATCGCCGATTAACGGCGCAGATAATAATCACATCGTCGTGTACTAGTGTTTATGTCGGGAGTTTTTTTTTTTTTTTATAACCGAAACGTATTTTATGATAATATTTTTGTAATTTTAATGCATTTGTTTCGAAAAGATAATGTTTATATTTTTTGTTTTCCGACTATTGAAATCCCGTAGTTACCAACTCGCACGTTTAAAAATGATAACGATATTTTAATAAAGTTTAAACAAAGTCGTCGAATTACTTTTCGCGAAATCAAAGCCCCGGCGCGCAGGTGTTATTGCTAAATTATGCGACGCACATCGCGCCGGCGGCAAATGCGTTTTAACGTTTACACTCGCCTGCACTCGCGTTATCGATGTTTTTTTCTCTCTCTCTCTCTCTCTCTCCGTTTCACGACCAGATATTTATAATAATAATAATAATAATATGTCGAATTTGTTGTTATACTACTACTGGATAATTACGTCGTATATTACTCCGTCGTCGTAGATAATAATATTATGTTCGGTCCCGTTTTCCCCGTACCGCGTTATCGTGGAATATTGTTGTTATTGTTTTTTTTTTTTTTTTTGCTTTTAAACAATATTTCTTTTGTCGTGTTGTTTTTGGAGACTCGCGCGCGTATTAAGTTCGTTTTATTATTTCTCCGATATACGGCGGAATTTCGCGTTGAAACGCTACGTTCCGTATTTACGCGATACGAAGATAATATAGTATACCTATAGTCGGACGGAATATCTACTCGAAATTCGACACGCGCCGCGACAGACAACGTGATTCTATATAAATAATAACGTATATGAAACTATAGAAAAGTGCACTTTGAATGAGGCCGCCGTTCCCTCGAAAGCGGCAGGAATACTTGGATTTCTGACCGCCGCGCCGGTAACGTAAACCGGCGGCGGCGGCGATGCGATAATACGATACCTGGCTATTACCCATTAGCTATTGTTATTGTGAATAATTGTATTATTTTCGCCTAGTTTTTATCAAAAATGCACTCTATGCACACGACAACTACTGGTGGAAAATACGCGCACAGATGGGCCGCAACGAATACGAGTTCGGCTAGTGAAAAATTGTCCATCGAAAAATAAATAAAAAACGACGACAATATCGACGCGATCGATCGCGAAATACGCTCAAGCCATTGCTTGTAATCGGTCGTAAAAATTTATGAACGCGAGAGATTTGCCGAAACGGCGGTGGCGTCGATTTTAATAGCGCTGTTAGCGGCGGTGACTATAGTTTTTTCGACGACGCCGTCTCGTCACCGTCATTATTAAAGATGAAAATAGATTTCGCGTAAAACAACAAAGCCGTGTGAACGCGTCGTCGGCGGCGTGTATTTTTTTCCCCATTTAATTTTTGAGGTACGCGCCCGGCGTTTTGTGGACCGCGCGAGTAATAATAGTTTCGAAAGTAACTAATCTCGTAACGATATTACGAGTGACCGTCGCGCGGCGGCGAAATCGTAATTTTTTATCGACTTTTTACAAGCTCCCCCGGGGGTTCAGTCTTCGGCGGGGGAATTTTATCGCTTCGCCTCAGGCGCGTTTCGCGTATCGAAGCCGCGTCGTGCCGACAAATCGTCAACGGGTTTTTTTTTTCTTTTCCGTAATCAAACCGATTATAGTCATCGCGGTGTTTTCGATATCGTTCCGTATGGATTGAAAATCACGCATAGAATGAGACTCGTCGCGTCGACTAGATCGGGTAACTTACGTAACACTCGTGGTCGATAATGGCATTAAGATCTCGCGCGTTTGACGATCGATAATAAAAACACGGTTTGTCGTCGATTTAATTTCAACTCCCGATTGTTTGCTCGTGGTTTTTTTTTTTTCAATTCATCGCATACCATATATAGTTACGAAAAAAGGTGAAACAAGACGGATAGTGTTTTTTTTTCTCTCTCTCTCATTCTCCGAGTAGTAGAAAAACAACTCGCATTATAAAATACTAATACTGAAAATAAAGAGACCATAAAAGAGAACGAGAGAGAAACCGCCAACAATTTAACGCCTGACAGTGAATCAAACCCAAGTACCCCGCTTTTCCGGGCTAGTCGTGGCCAGTTTTTTTTCCCCCTATATATATATATATACACGCGCGCGTACTACGTACAATATTTCCTTTTCGCCAGGACTGTTTTCAGCATGGTTAAACATTTTGTTCCTAAACCTTTCATCTCGCGTAACGTCGGGTTTTTCTGGAAAATCAAGGAATCGTTTCTCGCATCGCGAAGCGATTATTTACGTGTATCGAATGATCGTCCGTTGGAAAAATTAAGTAAAATTTGACAATTATTCGCACGAGGTTTTCACAATCCTATCTAAACGTGCAACCCCTCGCGGTCGGCTTTCTATTAGAACACTTTTGGTTATCCGGGACTACACATACACGTACACGTATACCTATACGTCGAGTTTTCGAAGCGACGCTTTATATAGGATTTTCCGAAACGATAAATAACTATTTTTTTTTTCGTCATCCATTATATTATTACGCGCGTCCGAGTGGTTTTTTTTTATTTTTTACAAGTTTACAGATAATATCGTGACGAATATCTAAACGATTAGCAAAATTTACATATAAATCGTCGATTTGCAAAAACGTTGATTTTTCGGGTCGTAGTTTTAAAAATTCAAAAACGAAACAAATCTACTCCGCCGACTCGTCGGGGTCGGCGATCGAGTCGCGAATGTATGACGTTCCCTCCCCCCCCCACCACATTCCCAATAAAACCTATTATGCGTATAGGTACTTCTATGTCAACTGATAAAAAACCAATTTCATCGCAAAAGCCGAAAAAACGAAATCACGGTGTCTCGCACGATAATAATACGATTATATCTTTTAGATATATATATATATATAGTTATATTATAACGGGATTCAAAACCTGACACTGTAAATAGCGTCGACTGTGATTCGTAATTAAATTTGACATTTTACGTCGGTAAAACAACGCGCGTTGTAATAACGAAACGAAAAAATAAAACGAACGTCACATGTACGCGTCGCAATACGCGCGCGCGCCAGCGGGGAAGGGCATGGGGGGCTTAGCTAGATATTATATTATTATATCCATCATAAGTGGATTATTTTGAAATTAATTAGACGCATTAGCGTGGCGCTTCCGATGATATTAGTTTTACGTGTTTTATTCGGCGCGGCGCGGATGTTTTCAAACCGATCGAGTTTGGCGAGAAGAAGAAAATCGATTATTCGTAGGTTTGGCGCATTGCACACACGCACACGCACACACGCTGGCTGGCGTCGAGTAAAAACATTTAAAAAAAAATAAAATTAAAACCACATTTTATCCGGCAGAGATAATAAAAAGTTATACTATGCCCATAACGGTCTCGCGAAGTAGTAAATAACATTTAAAAAAAGGTCCGAAAAGGGACACGCGCGCGCGCGCACACACACGCACACACACACCTATAATGCATGCAACGCCGCCGCTATTTTGTGACAACGCATTTATAAGACGAATCCGAGCGGTGATATTTTACGGAAATATTAATTTCGTATTAAACGTTACGCGGTTGTAACAGTAGTAAGTTATTGTCGGGAAAAACGCAATTTTGTAAAAAAAAAAACGTATTTACAACCGTTATCAAAAAATATTGACCGGCGCGATCGTAGTAAACGACGCCGGGGGACGACCGGCCGTTGATAATTTCTCCGACTTAACAGTCGTAATAGATCGAGACGAACAGCTAAATGAGAACAAAACGCGATATTGCCGATAAATTATTATGTACAATTTACTCGGAAATTACGTAACCGTCTAAACCTAAAACGGTAGGTATTTGGAATTCTAGTTGAAATTTCGTCACTAAAAACACGTTACTCGGTGTGAAAAATGAAATCGTTTGTAGTTAAATAAAACTAAACTCGACGGCTGCTGTCGAGAGCTAATCGAAATGTGTGACACAAAAAAAAAACGTCGAATAACGTCGACCGTTCCAAAAAAACCGCACGAGTGATCAGATCTAAATGTTATGATGTCGACGAAACAGTAAAGCGAACGTAATAATCGACAAAGAAAATTAATATTTGAGATTTCGACGCGCGTCGAAAAATATTATCCAAAAAAAAGTCGATTAATCCGCATAGCCCAAAAAACGGGTTATTATAATATAATATTATAGTTTGTCGTAAAGTCTTGAGACTTTCGACGTTCAACGAGATGATTAAAAATTCCAACAAAAAAAAAACACACTCGACAGTGTGTACAGTGTCTACAAAAAACAAAAGTAGTGAATTTCATCATAGTTGAGAATAATTTATCGTTTTTTTTTTTTATATATTCATTTACCGTCTACTAATCGGACATAATATAATAGTGATGACGAAAATGCCGAGCGACGGCGCGGATAATAATTAATATTGTCTTTAGCCGCGAAAAACGGATTGAAAACGTTCGCGCGCGCGCGTCATAATAATAATAATAATAATAACCGACGACAATATAGATTCGATGAGGAATTCCTTTTCCAGTGGCACGATTATAATGAACATTTTAACAACATATAAACTTTAGGAGGCCAAAACTTAGAGGTGCTCCTCACTGTTGTAAGTTATGCTTTGATGAGTTCGCGGAATTAGTAATTAATAATAATTTGTACACCATGAAGTACGAAATCTGCCACCGAAATGCCATATAGGTCCACGTATTATTATTATTATTATTATTATATTATTCCGTACAGAGGTTTCCTCCCCCCCTCGCCATAGCTCGCCGTCGTCTCCCACTTCAGTTCCGTCTCTCGTTGATGACGACTTGCGAGCGCGTGTGCGCTCTTCATAATGGAGCCGACGTTTTTTTCCCCCTTTTTTACCGTTTTTTACCGTTTTTTTTTTTTTTTTTATTCCGTTCACTTTCGACAACGCGCGTTCGACGTAGACACGCCGCCGAATCCACGCAGGCCAAACCACCGTCGGATGAAATATATATATATATATACGATCACAATTTTATTTCACGCGCGCGAAACACAATTGTCGTGTACGAGAGATACTTTTGAAACGTTCGGTATTAAATTTATTATAATTACGCCGCGCGCAACAATAAACCCCTTGAAAAACTACCGGCTTTTACACGGTTCAAAGGGAACAGGCAGTGTGCTTCCTGTTAATATCCGTTTGTTTATTGTCGCATATGTTTAATTATGAATTTTTCTGCCACTCGGCTGTCCCGCCACCGCCACACACGCGCGCGCTCGTTTTTTTTTTTAAGTCGATTTTAAATTTTTTCACGTCCGCGTGGGTACGTTATATTTCCACGCTAATATAATACCGAGTATATTATTATTATTATTATTATATTACTCTGTGTAGTAAATTTCTGGGGACCCCACGTCGTTTACAAATACAATAATTTACGAGTTATAAATGACAATATTCATCGAAAGGGAAAATACTACTCGGCTTGACCGGACCGATTTTATCAACGTTCGTTTCGTCCGCAATTGTTAGGTACAATAATTACAATGTACAATTAGAATTTATAATTACGTAGTATCATCATCTTTGGCGTTCATCAAAAAACGATTACCGGCAGTTTTGTTAGCCATAAAACACACGCGCGCGCGCGCGCGTATTATTATGTAAACTTTATCGACGACGACAATTATAAAAATTACGACATGACCTAATTTAATCCGCCGACTGTATTATGTTATTTTTTCGGCGTTGTAATTACACAACACGTAGTCCATTTTCGTTATTGCGATATTTAAACAGGCCTCGTTGCGACGATATTCTCGGAACACACGAGCGACTGAAAAATTCAAATAATAACAGCGCGCGGATTCCTCGGATCGTCGCGTAGTATTTATGGAAATCAAGTTATCGTATCCAAAATCACAATCGAATATAATATTTAACGGCTCGATCGGACACCTCTCTGTGGCTCGGTCGTTTTGATATTTTTCGAAATCGTATTTGTCCGATATTATTATTATTATTATTATTATTATTGTATATTTGTAACATTTTACTATACTGTCAACGACGAGACCGTTTTCACGCCGGGCTGACACTTTCTAACCGCGACTCTGTTATTATTATTATCGATTTTATCGAATATTTCGGCGGTCGGCACGCGGTTATGCGTAAATTATTTGATTTAGAAATTTGTTTCGCGTCTCTATCGGAATCGCTCTGGCAATAGCTGCCAACAACGATTTTTTTTTCCCCTCATAAAAAGAAAATATCGTTTGACCAAAAGGGGTAAATATTATTATTGGTACGCACCACGTCACGGCGACGTTATGTTTGCAATTTTTTTTTTCTCATCGTAAACACACTCGGATTTCCCATACTCGCCAAGACGACGTACTCGTACTCGTATATTATAATATATATTATACAAATTGTATTTTGACCGCGAACGATTTCATTAGCTAATGCATCGTTATCGGCTGCACTTTATTATTTTAGTTTCGTATACGAATCGCGTGTAAAAAGACCGCCTCGGACTGCGGTATATTTAGCTCATTAAAAGTGCATCGTCGATCGGATGGAATTCGCGTTGTTCGTGTCCGACACAAAACAGACGCTTGAAAACTCACTTTGCGCGATATTCCAGCACGTGAACTCTTCGCGAGGTACGCTCACAAGTACATATATATTTATAGGTATCGCCTCTATTATGTCTGCTGGCGGGGCCGTCAGGAAACGGCGTTGATACGAATCGACGAGTATCAGAGAACGACGACGACTGCGCTGCTACGACGAATGATTAATCGCCGCGGGCCATTATTATTAATATTAATCGTGTTTGTCAACAATTATCACACACACAGAGTTGATAATTAATTTGTTTTTATTCTTTATTTCGCTTTCCAAGACCGATACCGTGCGAAGAGATAACCATCGGCGGCGTAGTAGCTTTTTCGTGTCGCCGGAAACCCACCCGGTTCCACGCCACCGGGGGGGGGGGGGGGGGGCATGGACTACTCGTGTTGTTTGACCGGATACCGCGGAGGAGCCGTATATTTATTTATTGACCGGCCGCGTATGGAAAAGCTTATATTATACTTTTGAATAATAACAATTAATTACGAATTACAACAACCAAACCGGCAATCAGACTGTCGTCGTACGTAGAGCATGTGCGGTTAAAGTTATTTCTGCCCGAAAACGACGAACGTGTGTTCGTTATACATAACATAGCCAACGCGCTGCTAACTTTACGCGATTATGCGCAACGCTCGTCCGAAAACTGCCGACGATTCCGAAATATGATAGCGAATATTTCGTGTGGAAACCGGAGGTCACCCGTTCCTCCGCGCGGGAAAACAAACGAATCCGTTTTGTGCGTTTTATCTAATAAATCGAAACTTTTTTTTTTTTTTAAATCGTCAACAAAAACATTTTACGTCGCGAACTATTACGAAAAAAATCGTTTTCGATAAAACGTAGTAGTAGGTTCGTTTCGAGATGCGATTTTTTATGTAAGCTATTATACATTCTACTTAACCGTAGTCGTCCGTTAATTAAATGTTAACCGTTCTTTTTATTATTTTTTTATTTTTTTCTTCGACCGACCGCTATGGTAATTCGTCGTTTAATCGACGAGATATGTATCGCGGACGAGTATAAAAATCAGATTATTAATCGAGTGTTTGTACGTACTCTATTGATTAGCTCGTGCACGCCGCCGCCGGTCGGTTCCAGCAATTAGTCGACGCTTTACTTTATTAGATTTTAAAACACAAAACCAATTCGGTTTATTTGGTCATTAATTAACATTAAAACGGTCAATAAACGAACTGTTTTGGCTTTAAATGTGAAAGTGTAACGTTATTTGTTTTAATTTCGTTGTTTTTCGTCCAAACGGTTTATTAGCATTAGATTTATTCGCCGAATTAGTGTTGTTTAAAACGCAGTTTTATCAACAAAAAAAAAAAAAAAAAAAAAACAATAACAACAGTAATCATTTTAAAATTCAATACCGCGACAGTGTGTAACACGAGCGTATACCTAGTAAAAAGCGATCACGTTTGCGCAAGCATGTACTACGCGCGCGATTCGCTTTTAAATAATATTGTACCGCGACGCAGACGGAAAATCACTGCGGACGGAATCGCGAAAACTTTAAACATAGCTTTTGAACGACACTACGCTTTTCGACGAACGAAAACCAGACGTTCGACCGTTCTATATTTAAAACGAAAAAACAACGCATGTCGATATTTAATAATTCGTTGTTAATAAACCGCGCCGAAAACACGTCCGGGTCGAAAAAATACAACGCTCTGGACGATTCTCTCTCCCTAGCTCTCCGGGTTGACGGCCTACGGTTACCGATTTAGACCCGCGGGGCTGTCGACGACTAAACACGGTAGGTTTTCCGGACGAATTTGATCGAAAAACGACACGCGGACGCGGCCCGGCGAGAATGGACCGAATGACACCGAATACACCTACGTTACGGCGAAGCGAGATGGTGGGCGGGTATTGGATTTCCAAAGAAAAAAAGAAAAAAAACGGTAATATCAAAACACAGTCTTAACAAAAGCGTATATGCCGAGCTGCCGACGATGTGGCGTGGCGTCGCTAGAATTGATGAGAATCGATACACCACCGACGTAAATACGGGTATTTTATTCGGCGGCTCGATTTGGATATCGCTTATTTATACAACAAACACACACAACGCAGACCACTCGGGAACACAATGGGAGTATTTTTCGTGGGCGTTAAAGGTTAGCGTTAATTTCGAACGCAAACGCCGCGGGATTCGTTATCCTTAAATCAATGTCAGTCTCCGAAAATCGTTGCCGATATTAAATTAACCGTCTAGAAAGGATGCGCGTGACGAATTGTCGGACGGAAAATGATCGCGGCGTCACAGCGCCGCTCCGGTCAAATCGTCAGGTTATTTCGACCGAAAACAATGTTAAATCATCAAACACGGTCTCTCGAATAATAATATTACGAGTATATACACCCACCCGAAAACGCGTTCAATTTATTTTGCTGATAACATCATTTCATCCGAGAGCGGCACGCGAGTCGCGAGCAATTTATTATTGATAAAGAGCAGATGATGTGCGCGCCTACCATCACATAATTACATTTTTAAACAAACATCTTACATTTGTAAATGTTATAAATTAAAAAGAAGCCAAACAACACGAGTCTATACACAGGTATACTGCGCGCGCGCGCCCGTCGTCGTATTCGATGATACCGAGATTAAAAACGTTATTTCTTATTCATTTTTCGACTTTGATCTGCAACGTTTTGCTCGGAACAATATACACACACACACACACACACACACAACCGTCAACAACAAAACGTCCGGGAAATTATCGAAACAACAACGGCGGCAATCAAATATTAGTCAGCCATCAGCCATTGTCGGTCGTTGAATAATTCATATTATTTAATCTTAGGGTCAAAAAATATCCGCCAGACTTACGTATAGTAGGACAGACACGTGTATAATACGCCTCGCGAAGTAATAAACGTGCAATAAAGATGAGATTACTTGTTAATTTATTAAAGCGTACAAGTTTGATAAGACACACGCGCGCAAGCACACGACTATATCAGAGAAAAACGTACTTTTAACTTTTTAAATACAAATATTATTAACCCTTGACTTGAAAAGAATGAAAACTTTGCTTGTAAATTATTATGCGACTGTCCCCTACCCCACCCCCCCCCCCCGCGCCAGAACGCCGAGCTTCGCGCCCAGGAAACGGTTTTTCTTTTTCTGAAACACACTTTTAAGTGTTATTTTTCGTTAGTCTTGGGAAACTGTTTTATACTCTGGTCGTTTCGTTTCTGACAAATAATATTATTTTCGTCTACAATCGTTTTTCAAAAGTACACCAGACACCGTCGTTTTCACGGCGAACAAATAAGTATACGAGAGTAGTCGATTTTTTCGAAAACGATTGTTTTCTCTCTTAAAAAAACGGGGTCCGGTCGATTTCAGCGGAATCTTCGCGTTGATTTACATCGCGAAAAAAAAAAAACGCGATTCATAATAATAATTGGCCGCGCGGCCTAGTAGTAGTAGTACTAGTCTCGTCTCTCTTTCCTCACACTCTATATTATATTATTCTCTCTTGAAAATTGATCGTATCGCGCGCGCGCGCGAGAGGAGTGCATGCAATTAATTTTTTCATCCATTATACGAAATTAATTTATACGCCTTTTTTTTTTTTCTCCCTACACAACGCGCCCATCGAAAAATATGCTGCCGCGCTCTTTGTTGAATATAAGTCTCCGCGAAACGAATACTAAATAAACACACATCGCGCAATATTATAATTCCATTATCCCAGACACTGCGCGCGTTTAATGTTATTATTTTAAATCATTTCGAAACGGATAATTCGATTGCTCCAATCACCACCGCCCGCCGCCGGTCGGCAGTGTAAAACGAATACAAAAGGCGTATCGTCTCGTAATAATTAACGACACATTATAGCGATTTAGTCGTGTTTTATTTGTTTTACGCGAGCGCGCGTTTTAATCAGCCGCGACAACAGCTAACGAGGAGCGTATAATATACCGTACGAGCAGTAGTACATAATATTATAATAGGTACGTCGCGTAATACGCCAATACATATAGTCGACCGCCGCCGACCGATAACGAGATACTGAGGCCCCCCCCGCGTCGAATCCCGGACCCCCGGACTAGGGGTAATTTAAAATAGATTTCTAGGTAATAGACGGTTACCACCGGCATCTCGAAATATCAAAACGACTAAATAAATATGATGTACACATCATAATTTACAAGTATTCCTATTGAAATTTCAGAAAATTACAAATTAACAACCGTACTCCAGGTTCGACTGGCCCCACCCCCTTCAGTGGGAGCCCTAATGATATATTATTATATATTTCGTCATAATCCTATACACAAAGCGATTTGCGTGAAAATCGCAATAATTAAGTATATGTTTACTTTTTTTTTTAGTGATATAATGTCATTGTTATTTTTGGTAAACGGTTTTATTTTTAGTTTTTGGTATTCAACGATTTAAATCTGTTTCCAAAACGAAAGAGCTCTGACACCGACCCCGACATAAGTAGTCTTTCTACATTGCATAATATAACCCGATAACAAAGATTAAAACGTTAGTAGAAATCTCCTCAATAATTTGGACTTTTTAAAAAAAAATAAATACAAAAAGTATGCCCTCCTCCTACATCATGTCAGTTTTCATGTTATTTTTCCTAACGAAACACCGTCAATACTACTCGTATTGTATATTTCTCGTAATAAAAAACTCTTTTATGCGACAAAATATTTTTTAAAAAAACTACATAATAAGACGGTCGCCTCCGGCGCGCGAATGGTATATATACCATTTATTGAATTATTCAGTTCTAGTACACACACTATATTATGGTGATTAAATTTTAAACACAAACTTTATATTTTCGGACGACGACGTCAAAGTATATCAATGACGTGTAATAGATGTATGGGGGCACAGAAAATGACATCGTCGTCGGCATTTCGAATTTTTTCGAGAAAAATACTATCGGACAGTAGTGAACAACTAGTATCGTAAGTATACGGGTGACATTAGAACTTTTCTGATTAAATTGTAATAAATATTTTTTTATTACGATCTATCGACCACGGAGCACTCGAAATAAGCATCCAGACAATATCCTGACGACGACCGGTCATAGTTTCATTACGGAAAAGATAATAGAAAAAAAAGAAAAAAAGCACTTGGAAAACGACGGCACGGAAATATGACGTTTTCCACCGAAAATGTTATAACAAGCGTCTACATTTCCTTGGGCTAAAATCGAGTAAATTTTTCTCAATTCAAATCGAAAATTATGATCAAAACCGACATTTTCCCTTTATTTTGTCAGGCGACATCGACGAATTTTTTTTTTTTTTTTAACCGTATTCTAATTTCGATTTTATTTGATATCTATTATTGTATAATTTAAACATATCGCACATAAGTTATAAGTAGGGCTCGGATGACCTAAAAAAAAACCTTTAAAAATGACTTCAAAAAGTATGAATAAATGATCTAAAAATGACGGTGGAAAATGAAATAAAATAACTTTAGTAACAAAAAAAAAAAAAAATGTAAAAAAAAGTGACTTATTTATTTTTATTGAGAAAAATTTTCATTATTGTTTACAATAATATGACTTTAAAATATAAATATATCGTATTTCAAACATCATGGGTTTTATTAATTTTAGTGTTATTATTTTTAGAGTTATTTTCGTTACACTGACAACTATAACGTAAGTTTAAAAGTTAAAATAAAATAATTTCTTTTATTTTTATAATATTTTCATATTTTAATGAAAAAAAATAAAAAATAAACATTAAATGTACGTATAAGAAAACTTTGCTATATTTTAGAAAAAACGACGTAAATTATCAGAAAAATGATTTTAAACGTAGGAACATAAAATAAAACGATATCAATAAGGAAATCGAGCCGAAAAACGCAAAATAAAAATTTTAGATAATTAGTCCATCTAAATGAGATTTTTAGCTTGATTAATGCCAACATCGATTAAAAAAAAAAAATGCATCAACTTCCGAGCCCTTTTTTTAAATATGTTTTACGAAGACACGTTTGTTATTTTACGGTTGAAAATAATAATAAAAAAAAATCTTAGATTTCAATTAATTTCATTTTTAAACATATTTATTTTATGAACGAGACAATTTTCGTACTAAAGGAAAACAACAATCTCGCATATGTGTGAAGAAAACGGGTGGGAAAACGTTGCTCGAGCCTACGTTTGCTATGCGCAAACAACGTCTGAATAGAAAATCACGAGCATATTTTTGACGATCGAAATACGTTTGAAATGTAAACACCACGACGACGTCGCGCCGGAAAAGAAATACATAATATGTATTTATATATTAGATTTTAATTAAGTTCGATCGAGTGTGCAAAACTGGATTGTGGCGCTCGCGGTTTGACGTCATTCTAAACCAAATTTATGCCGCCGGTCGACGTTAAGATTTAATATTTCCAACGCTACATTGCCGATAATATGGCATTTAAAAAAGAACGAGAAAAAAAAAACGATTCGTGTGCGCGAATTATTACGACAGCGATGAATATCGTTATAATAAAGCAGGTTACGAATACTAATAATAATCGATGTGAAATATACGTTTCCGGTGCAAAAATCACACACGATTTTGCTAGCTCGTGAAAAAAAGACGAGGCAACGCTTTTGCCTATGACTGGTAATCGGGTACTATAGTAATAGCCAATAGGTAATCGACAATAATAAAAACCGATAAAAATGAATCATTTTTGATCCGATTCGATTGGTTAACAGACGTTTTTGAAAATAAAAACGAGCTCGACAATGGTCTACGAATTATTACGAGGGCGATAGAAAAAATAGAGGTCATAATCGTTTCAATAATAACTACTGATCCGTTCGATAGTTATACGTTTCCGGTGCGAAAATCACACGATTTTTTTACGGGGCGGTAAAAATATGATTTTGCTACCCCGTGAATAAAAGAGGGGACCTACCCCTATGACCCATCACCACCACCACCTAGCTATAGTAAATAAATATAATCAGTACTACTCACGGCCAGTCGGCTAGGGGTTGCTGTCGAGAAGTCCTGCGGTGTTTGTAACGGATACAAAAGTCTGATCTGTCGAGACGAACGATAACACTATTGCACGACGTTATTTACGCGAAAAAAAAAATATATAAAAACCGCGAAGAACTTTCCGAACGACGGTCGACACTAAACTGACTGTCTGCGCTGTGCTTTCGCGAGCTACTCGATCGGTACCGGTTGGATTGCGCGCGCAGGACGGCTGCCGTTGGCCGTGCAGCACGCCCTGATTTTGCACAAACGCACACGTCATAGTTTATTATTGTTGTTACTATTACAATTGTTACATAATTATGTATTCATAACGAACTCGCGTCACTCGTAATCTCATGTCGTTACATAATTAGCAAATATACTAATGATAACTGATCTGTTCGATGTTTACACGTTTCCGGTGCGAAAATCACACGATTTTTTTACGGGGCGGTAAAAATATAATTTTGCTACCCCGTGAATAAAAGAGGGGACCTACCCCTATGACCCATCAACACCACCACCACCACCTAGCTATAGTAAATAAATATAATCAGTACTACTCACGGCCAGTCGGCTAGGGGTTGCTGTCGAGAAGTCCGGCGGTGTTTGTAACGGATACAAAAGTCTGATCTGTCGAGACGAACGATAGCACTATTGCACGACGTTATTTACGCGAAAAAAAAAATATATAAAAACCGCAACGTAAAAAACCGCGAACAACTTTCCGAACGACGGTCGACACTAAACTGACTGTCTGCGCTGTGCTTTCGCGAGCTACTCGATCGGTACCGGTTGGATTGCGCGCGCAGGACGGCTGCCGTTGGCCGTGCAGCACGCCCTGATTTTGCACAAACGCACACGTCATAGTTTATTATTGTTGTTACTATTACAATTGTTACATAATTATGTATTCATAACGAACTCGCGTCACTCGTAATCTCATGTCGTTACATAATTAGCAAATATACTAATGATAACTGAGCTGTTCGATGTTTACACGTTTCCGGGGGCGAAAATTACGATTTTACACGCGTGATAACGTATCGGCGGTAAGTGTCGGCATCGATAACTTTGGACGTAAAGTCTCGAATACGGCGGCTCTTTACACGTCATATTAAACAAACAAATTAGTATCGGGCGACCGAGCTCGGTCGAGTTTTTCGAAAATTATATACCCTAGTTTATGTTTGGATAAAATTGTTTCATAATCTTTTTGTACGAATTAAACGTGTGAAAAGCAAAACCAATAGCGATACAATACGATTGTCGAGCATGATTATTAAAAAACGCGAGTTTTCTTGAAAGTGGACCCTGCCCCCGTTTTTACGAAAACAATATACAAACGCACTCGAAATTATACGATTATTGCTCAATTAATAGTGTATATAGACCGATACATAATAATATATAATATAGTAGTCGCAAGTGTTATGTCACATGTATAAACATGAAAATTGCTGTGCGCATTTTTTGTACGAAAAATAAATGTTTAATTATAAATTGCAAAGTCAACAAAACATATTTACACAGTCGATTTTTTTTTTTTTTTTTTAGCTTTGTGGGAATTCAACAGCACAATATTAGTATATCCACTAGCTAGTTAATAACAGAGAGAAAAAAAAAATAAAAACATTATCAAAATGTAAACACAAACATCTCGGATAAATACAAAATTAAAATGTTATAGCCGAACGAATAAAACAAAAAAAAAAAATCACAGTTCACTATATATAATATACTATCTAATATTTTTTAATTAACGTACGATTCGTTTTATCGGAGCTTTGGATTGTTTCGTTTTTTTCTCATAAGTATAATGACTATATTATTATTGAAAAAAAAAAAAACCCCATTCCAATAATAATCAAACCGCGCGGGTCATTAAAAAAATGTACATAACGTCGCGCCGTTAAAATATAATATTTATCGATGCCTACTCGTTTATTTTTTTTTTTACGATACGTATTTTACCGAATCGTCGTCGTCGCGTCGCACACGACGAACGCGGTTCGATTGAATTCTCGAACGACAACAATACGCGTCGCCGCCTTCGCGTCGGTTTAAAACGGGAATTAAAGTTTTTTTTTCAGACTTCTCGACGTCATATTTCACGGCCGCGAGGACAATAATTGTCTGTCGGCCGCATACAGTAGAAGGAGAAAGGTGCGGATGGCGTTTTGATAGTTTAGATTACGATAGGCTCTGCGCGCGCGTTCGCGGAAGTTGTTCAATGATGATAATTTACCAATACTGACGTCTTTATATATATATATATGTATGTATATATATATAGTTCGCCAACCCCAGAACTCATCTATCCACGATATATAGAGTTCCAGTGGTGGCAGTGTTTCTTGGGAATTGTTCGCGTGTGTACACATACAAACGCACGCGTGAGAGTATTATTATTGTTATGTGTGTGTGTGTGTGTGATATTCGGTTGTTGTGTGCAGACCGGTAAAATGGGTGAGAGAGAAAGAAAAAAAGCTGCGGGCGGCCTTGGTGAGAAAGATTTATCGTTTAGCCACCCCCATATAATAGTAGTAGGAGTAGCTACTACTGTCCAACAGATATACCACTAAATATTCATCAACTAACGTTGCGCTAACCACCGTCTAAACTCTATATATATATATACATACATACACATACATATATATATATATATATATAAACACGAGGATAGAGAGAGAGAGAGAGAGAGAGACTTTTGCTATGGAGGAGCTATTATTATTATTATTATTATTATTATTATTATTATTATAGAATCTAGTAGTGGTCTGCAGAGTGGCCATATCCGGGGTGTACGTTATTTTATTTATTACCGCTTGTTAAAAAAAAAAAAAAAGAAAAAAAAGAGAGAGAGAGAGAGGAAGCTCAAAGTAAATAACAGTAGCGGCACGGAGGGGGGGGGAGCAGCACTAAATGAAAACAAATGCTCGGCCGACACGCAACGGGACAGACAAAAGTAAAAAAGTGTTTTTTTCGGCGCAATTTCTAACGGCGGAATTTATTATACATGCATGCGGCGCGGACTAAAATAATCACCGCGCCGAGAAGAAATTCAAAGTACGTGTGTGTGTGTGTGCGTGTGTGTGTGTGTGCCGCACACGATGTACGATATATCCGACACGGCGGAAAAGAAAATGAAGGAAAAAGAAAAAATTAAAAAAAAAAAAGTAGGGTCCCTATGATATAATGTAGTGGCTCGTAGTTCGCGCCCCGACACCCCCTTTGGCGGTCGCAAGTACCTAAAGCACTAAAAGCTCAGTGTACTTGACTAAACTATCATTTCATATGAGTAATTAAGACCCGGCGCTCGGTGGAGAACAGAGACCTCTTCTCGCGCGCGCGCGCGCACACACACATACTCGTAGTTTATGTACTGGTGTTTAATGCCGACGACGCGGCGTTCGACATTCGGAAGGGTAACTGAAAAAACATTACGAGCGCGCGACGCATTTATATCTATATTATACGACGTGCGCTCGCGTTTTAAATAGCGAATATAATCCGGAGTTCAAATATTGATGGCGCCCCACGCGATCGTCCGAAATCCGTAAGACTCGCCGCGAGACCTATTCAACGAGCTTTCAGACAGTTCATTAGAATGACGAAATTTTATCAACAAAATAAAGGTCTTGCCTCGAGTATTATAATAAAGAGTGGATGAAAGTCGCGACCGGTTTCGATTTTTAAATCATCATCGGGTGGTAAAGAGCGCACCACTGACACATAAAATTAAAAATTTGTAAATACAATTTTATTGAATAGAGAGACAAAGTAAAAGAGATTGAATTTAGCTGATATATACCGTATAGAATAATTTTTTTTCGATTTCATCATGTATAATATGCAATTCTTCTGAAACTGAGTTTTATTATAGATTAAAACAGATTTTCCAGATTTCACGAATGTCGGACTAACTTTTTATTCACCGACTGTTAAATAAAAAGCTCGAGTCGACTAGACGAAATCAGGGGGGGGGGGCACTAATTTAAAACATTGGCGCGTGCTCGATCGGCGGCCCTAGACGCGAGCCCATAGAGTCCGTCTCGAGGAAACGGCGGCGGATACGTCTATCGCGCTGTAACGTACGAATATCAAATCGTTTTTAATCATTTAACCGTCTCGCGTTTTAAACGCGGTTTAAATAATAATACGCGCATGTACGATAATAGTAGGTTACGTTTACCAGAAACGCTGCATAATACGTATATATATAAACGCGCACAGGTTAAGTCCGTCGCTGTCGTCGCATATATTACTCGTAGTTGTCGGTTTTCCTCCGCGTCCCGCCTTCGCACACTTTCCCCGTAACGGCGACAACGACCGTTTACCTCATTATACTACCATACTTCCACCGCCGAAAGCTTATTTTAACGTCACGTCTGCGCGCGAGGTGTGTGTGTGTGTGTGTTCATTTCATATTTTTTTCGCGTTTTCTCGCTTTATCGTCTAATTTATTTCGTCGTCTTATTGGCTGTTTCGTATTTCTCTTTATTCGTGTGTTATTTGAGGATTAAACGCTAAAGAAACACGGACGTAAACGACAACTCGGTGTTCTTCGAGTTTCTACACACAAAGTATAGAAATTCTTATTTGGGCCGTCGCTGGTGCGTTTTCCTCTGCGCGTTGTTTGTCCGTCCGTTTTTCGAAAAAAAACAAAAAAAGAAACAAAAAAAGTTTCCATGGTTACTTTTTATGAAATTGTTAATTTTTTTCTCTCTTCCCCGGGAGCGTTTGCGATTCTCGGAACACAATCGACAGAAAAATATTCCCCATCAAACAACGGCGTTTTAGAAAATATAATACTTAAGTCTCTTGGCCCGCCGACCAAGGTTTTCTCTCTTTTTGTTGTCCTCTATACACACTTCGGCTTTCATAATTTCAATCGATATAGATTTATTTATTATATATAGCTGTACGACGCGCGCCGTAGGTGGTGGTGTCGACGTTGTTTTATTTCGGTACATTAATCGTTTCCGTTGAAACGTTCGATGCGCGCAATAAAAGCTAAAAGTCGTCGTGAGCGCGGCGCGGCGCGGGCGTTATAAAAACGGTTATTTTCGAATGACAATAATTATTGCAAATCAATGGGAGCGCGATTCTGGTTTTTAAAAAACAATCCGACGCGGCGAGCGATAATATTGAAAAAGTCTAAATACGGATTCATCCGTATTCATCATAAGTGGATATCGGCAAATAAATATTTATACTGTATATTAAAAAACTAATACTATGTATGACACCTAAACGCGGCCGACTGAATCCGCGCTACACCGGTCGACGGATTTTTTGTTTTGAAATTTTCGATTTGCAAATATTGCAACGACTGCGGAAACTATCGCGAATCGCGCGCGAGACGTACGTATATTTGCGGCGGCGGCGTCTGTTTCGTGAATATCACGTTATATTATATCGTTCGTGCCGGCAAAAGTATTGTTTAGACGACGACGGCGAAATGATCACTCCGTATAAACAACAACATTCCGTATAGAAAATGTACTTTTTTAAATCCTCTATACTAGCCCGACGACGTTAAACTAAAACTGCCACGCAAACAACGAACGATATTACCTATTTTGCCCGAGGTACACACACACACACGCCCGCGCACACACAATTCTTTCCCCCTTTTTTTTTTTTTTTTTTTTTCTGCCTTTCCATGCACCGCATTTATTTGCCTTGCAGCAACCACCGGTCGATTATTATCCGTGCGCAGCGTTGGCGGTGGCAGCATCGGCGGCGGCGGCGGCGGCGGCGGCGGCGTCGGTATATTATTATTTGTTTTCTCCCGTTTACCATCCCCTATTTCACCTGTCTCGTCTCTATGTTTGTACACGTTGGATCGGATTTTGTTTTTATCGCCTATAGCCAACGACGTTGGTATATTATGCTTTACCGTTGCCCAACTATCGTTATTTCGTCTATTACCTCCCCTTTCCGTCCACCGCACTAACCTACAGTTACAGCAGCCACGATGGTTTAATAACAACAAGTCCCACGAATGTATGGATCACCATCAGTATTTATTGGCTTCCTTTTGCAAGTTGCGCTACACTTGCGAGCGCGCGCGCGCGCGTGTGTACGATATATATATATTGAAAGTTAAAGCATACACGAGAAATTTAATAATCCGGCCGCGCCGCGAGTTTCTACGCAAAATAATTGCTAGATAAAACCGTTTTACTCGTTCGAGAACGGCGATTTCGAATTTAATATTGAACAATAAAGTTGGTCAGCTGCTGCTCGTCATCAAGACTACGATAATATTATTGTTCGACGAAATTAAAATCGTCCGAGTCAATAATATATTATCGGCGGTAAATGCGTGAGAATAATCTTAAGCGCGTTGTTTCGCGCCTCAGAGTAGGTTGGAGAGTGTTAATACGTATATACGCGCGAGCGATTATAATAATATTATAGACGCGGCCGAGTTCATTTATTTTTACTTCATTTCCGTTGGGCCGGAGCCACGAGAGACAAACGGAGCTTTTTCTTTGATAAACGCGCGCGCGCGAGTTTCGACGAGTATCTAAATACGTATATTTTTATATACGTCGATAGATTTCGAGTGTGAAATTTGTTTTTTTTTTGTTTTAACGACCCATTTGCCACAAACGTGAATCGGCACTACGGCGGCGGCGGCGGCGAGACGACGACGGGCTATGAAAACAGAAAAGTCCGAAGGCACGGGGGGGTGGGGGAGGAGATAATTTATCGTCTTACCGGTCGGTTTTGTTTTTCGCCACCCCGGGGTTTGTTGCCGCGTTTCCGATCGGATGAGCAGCGCAGCAGTTTTACCGTCGCCGCGGTTCATTAAATAATTATTATCATTCGTCGGGCGGACGGACGCGGGAGGAGTGGCACTAGTAAAAGCCGGTCGTCACCGCCGATAATTTACCCACCTCCGTTGCATACCAACCAACAACGATCGTTGTTGGCAATAGTTTTCAGTCCCGATATGTATATGTATTTTACCTCTCTCGCTCTCTTTTATTTCTATTTTTTGTTTTTTTTTTTTTTTTCGCGTCCCTAGTTTTGTGTGTGTGAGTACATTTTTTTTTTTTTTTTTAAATTTTTTCACCCCGCAATACGATTGTTTTTAATATATATATATATATTTAAACTTTTGTCGACCGCCGTTAGTATATTATTATACAACCGCAAAGGGATTCTGTACATGGGTGGTAACGCATACGTCACGGGGTGTGTGTATCGGGCGATAAATAAGAAGATAAAAAAAATAAATAAATAAATAAAAAATAAATAAATACAAAAATAAACCCGTACGGGGGGTAAATGAACCGTATCAGTGGCCAACAACTTTCTATATTACCCTTTCTGGACACCCTCTTAAATCACTACAATGACAACAGCATAGTAATTATCAAGTTTTGTAGAAATGGGCGAATGATACGCCGCCGCCGCCGCCGCCGCACGAACAATATATAGTATCCGCAACTTTCAACCCTTTTTTCTCGTATTTATCTTTACATAATCGACGCGAGAGCGATAATTACAACGATTTAAACACCGCGGAATATGTTAAATGTTCGAAAACAAAAGTTACGGCCGAATACCCGGTTTTTTTTCTCCCCTGTTTTTTAATAATTTACCCGCGACGTTTCGTTTGTTTATTCGTAAAAATATATACGCGAGACTAATGAAAACGTAGAAATAATACTCACGTTCGATTCGATTATATATCTAACGGACACCGCCGCTGTGGAATACGTATATTTCTAAATGGTTAAACGTTATTATTGCGCGCCTATTACTGAAATGATTATATCCAATTTCGGTCGAATCACGACGAAAACTGCAACGCCACTATCTCCCACGGCTAATGTGTATAAAGGGCGCGCAATATCGGCAATACCTTTTCGCTCCCTCGCAAAGAAACCACCCCTCCCTCCCACTGCGACGTCTTTACGATTATACCGGGAACATAATCTTTGAAGCTGTTATGTCCGTGGGATCTGCGAGCGTATAGTGAGAAATAGTAATATCACAGTAGGAAGCCGATTGTGATTATATTACCGTGTCTGGAGACGACTACGACGACTACGACGACGACGACGACGACAAAGTTGGTACATTTTCTATAATACGTATACACGTATGTAATATACATGCGAGCGCGCGCGCGTGTGTGTACGACTAGTAATCTCGACTAGTAATAGTCATACGGGACCCCGTCTAGTAATCATAGTAGTGGCGGCGTCAGGGTAAACGGTTATGGTTATTCGTTATAGTTTGTATTATTATTTTTATTACTTTTATATAAGGGGAAAAATTGCAATCGTAATAGCTACTACCCAGTTCTCGGTATATTATCATAGAAACGGCGGTATTAAACCCGCGCCCGGTGTATAGAAATCCTCGGCTATGATTAGTTTTGACCAGAGGGCGTTTCGGTAACGCCACGTCGTCCGCCGCGGCCGACACGCGTGATAATACAGAAGAAAAAAAACGTCATGTTTCCCAACGACTCGCATACAATACCAACGGCTTTACTCGCGATAACGTTACGGGCAAATATTATTAATATTAATATATTCTGGAGATTGTTCCCGATGACTTTCGTTTCGATTGATTTCGGGTTATTTTTCGCGTGATTATGAAAACCCAGGTACGTACGTCCCTTGCGCGATCGAGAGTAATTTCAGTTCAGTCGTATATTTCCATGTGTGAAGTACGCTGGTTAAATTATAATTATGGATACGTCTGACGACGTAAATATATTGAAAATTATTTTCGAGGAAGAAGATGATGATGATGACGTTTTGCTCTGGTATTTGTCGGAAGAAAAAAGAAAACACCATTATTTACAAAGAGAAGTACGGAATCAGAGCTTCGTCTTGGACTTTGCTAAATTTGGTCATTGCAATCATAAAATTAGTGTCGTATCATAAGGTTTTTTGTTCAAAACAAATTGAGATCGCCGACCGCGCGAGGAAAACGTACCTTAAAACAAAGCGTCAGACAGTCAAAACAGCCAATAGCTCACGCCAAAAAGTATGTTGAAAACATAGAAACTATATCGTATCGTATTGGCGCCGCCGATATACATATAAACAGTTGTCCCGAAAATATTGCCGGATTCGACGACGACGGAGCGAACCGCCTACGATTCGTAAATTTTTTTTATTCCACACGTTAACGCGCGCGACCCTCGTGGCGAAAATAAAATAGAAATATTTATTTCATCCGTTAATGTATTTATCGCGGCTAATAAATATTAAATGTATATTTCCGTGTACGGCGCGGCGGCGGCGGCGGCGTGCAAACGAAACGCCGGTGTTTGAACAATCAAGTATATTTTGAAATATTAAAAGCAACGATATTTGAATTATATTTACTCGTCGTCGTCGTGTTCGAATATTGATGATAGATCGTTTTTTTTTTTTTTTCGCCCTTTCCCCCCCCCCTTCCCCATTCGTTCGTTCGGTTCGTTTCCGAATAGACGACGATCGACTGCAAATAACGGCGGCGTGTTAACAATAATCATTATCGTCGTCCGCGTAAAAAAGAACAAGATAATTTATTTTGTTTGGAAATTATTTTTCTAACGAATAATTAGAAATTAACGACGCCGCCGCCGCGGGTGAATTAACGCTCGATGGATGGACGGACGGAGATAATAATTGTTTAAAATAAAATATACAGGCTGAAGGATTCTGCAGTATTCTTCCTCGTGATTAATACGAGGTACCCTGTTGGCCGGAAATAACTCTGGTGGTCGTGTTATGTTCCGCGTTTTAGGTAAAATCGCCGGCAAGACCGCGAGGCATTTATCATGAGTCGGTCCGGCCCCGCCGAAACGCTCATAATATATATTACCCGTTTGTATAAAATTATTTATTAGTAATCGACGATAATTATTATAATACTCGCGTTGTTACAATCAAAGTAAACTTTTCTCGCACGCGTGCAACAATAACGTTATGAAACAATTACATTTTATTTCGTCCAATAGTACGTATTGTCACCGATAGTTAAATCGCAAAAAAAAACGTTGTTCGACATAGTTATATACGTATAGGTGGTGTTTTTTTTAAATTATCAAATACTCATGGCGCGAATCGATCGAAAACTGTTTGAAAACACGTCTGTACGTCGAACCCAATACGACGGATGTGGTTCTCCGCACTGATGTTTTTCGATTATTGCTCGCCTTATTTAAATATTATACGTACGAAATTATTCAAACGGTCGGTCGTATCGGTCTATACTGTTTCGTCGATCGTTAAAAGATTAAAGTGAAATTTTTTCATTTCGTCTCGGCCAAGTATGAAAACTTATAAATTCAGATGTTTTCATAATACGAGTATTCGACGTGTAAAATCCCTTTGTTCTCGTTCGACGTCTCGAGTCGGTCCGTCCCGCACACCGCCTACGTCTGTGTAGTGTTATTATTCGACTATTGCGAAATTAACTATACACGTTATTTATTTTGCGACCAGGAGGTATGGCCGAAACATTTCACGACTCTAAGTACGAAATGTCTACATTTCTACGGCTAATGTAAAATATTTTACAAGTAACGCACGAGCAACGTCCGCGGGGCGGCGCGCGGACACGGTAAAATTTACGCACGCGTGTATAAATTGAATAAAGCTTTAAACATTGAATTAGAATTCACCGTGGCTATTCTACCCTACTTATGAGGTGGCCAGCCATGTCGCTATTTTTATGTGGACAAAAAAAAATTAATAGGGTCGAAGAACGGGTAGGTAGCCGGCGGAATGAAAATATGCATCTCGATGTAAAATAATTCACACCACGACTGCACCACACACACAAAAGTCTTGGAAAATATAATATATATATTAAATTCGTATTATTAAGAACGTATTTTTTACGACACTTTTCAGGATGATTAAATTCCAAATTAAATCGCGTCGTCGTCGTCGTCGTCGTATTCTTAACGATAAAATTAATACCTATTGAGAAAAAAAACTACAACGTTAATGAATGTGTTTGAATGTGTGTACGTACGTACGAGCGTGTTGAAATAGAAAAAAAAACCCGTTTTGTATTAATCTCTCAAAGCGCATAATGAACGCGCGAAAACGTCGACGACAGTGGTGCGACTGTCTGTCTGCAGAAACTATTTAGCGAAACATACGCCGCCGCCGCAAACATTTAAAATCGTCTCGTTAATAATATCATCGTACGTTTTACGTGAGATAATATTATTATAATTCGTACGCCGCCGTGTTGACGCGATTAATTGTAGTGGCCTGTATAAGGCGCATATTTTAATAACAACAAAGATCGTCCGAAAATAATAACTACTAATTTATTTAGATATTTATTAAAAGTAGAATTACCGCTAATTTCGTCTCCAGTCGATTAATCGGTTACATATATTATTATAATAAAATAATAGTAATCATAATATCCGCGGATTTGCGCATGACACGCAGAGAAACGTCAGGACGAACGTGTGCGCGCGTGTGTTTGCCCGCGTCCAAGATATTAAAACGTTACCGGTCGAAAATGATTGACAATCGTACACACGTCCGCCGCAAACGAAATCGTATTATAGAACTTTAATTCGAATTGAAATCGTTGTTGTTTTTTTTTTTTTAACCGACCAAAAATTGCGATTTTACTCGCTCGCGGAGGGCGGGCGCGTGTGCCCAATTAAATGTAATTTTAACGCACCCGTCCGAATCGTGACACGTTTTTTATTAAACAAAAAAAAAAAAAAAAAAATGAAAAAATTTTTCCATGCGATGCTGCACAATTTCCCAAAAGTAATTTAACAATATCGCGGTACTGCGAGAAAGAATGAAAAAAAAAAAAGGAAAAAAAAGGTAGCTCTCTCTCTGACCTCTCTGCCGTGGAATTATAACAATAATTTTTATATCAACTTAAATCGAATAAACATAAATTATTTTCAAATTTAAAAGTCGAGAAAACAGACAACTAAATCTGTATAACCATTATTATATACGCGGTACGTTTTTATTTCAACTCGCCGACATTCACACGGTCGCAAATGTAGTTTAGGTGTTTTAGTAAATAGATTTTGTTTGAAAAAAAAATAAATCGTTAAATTTAATCGCGAACGAATAATATAATAATAATTTTAAACTAAACACGACAAAACTGAAAACGAATAAAATTATTGAATATCGTTCGCCGACACTCCGGTAAAAGGGACCACATGTTTAACTCTTACCAAAATTAGATTCTATTAATAGAGAAATAACGCACACGTTCAAACCGAAAGAACAACCACACATTCGGCATAAAGAACGTTCGGTACTTTATACATTTAAATTATATGATCTGGTATAAACTGAGTAAATAACACCGAAATAGCGTTCGAAGACGACGACGACGACGACGACGTGTATTTCGGTCGTTTCCAAACACGCGAGTAATGATTATCGATATCCGTGGCATTATGATAATAATAAAAACAACGACAGCCTAATCGAAAACAATTTAAACGGTAAAAATGTCGTCGCGATTAAATAGAACGCAGCTGCGATATTCGATAGATTTGTCTAAAAAACCGAGAATAGAAAATCTATCGCGTCGTGACGATCGTAAAAATACGTGAAAATTTCTAGAATTTGAAACTGCCGATACAACGCGAACCGACGGAAATTACCAACGCAATAGGTTCGATGAGTTTTCGATAATTATCGCGCTCAACAATGTCAATAAACATTACTCTGCTTAATGAAACTTAATGATATTATATAATTTTCTTTTGACAAAACGTCGCGCGTCGTGCCCACAAACAGGTGTGTTCAATATGTTATTGAATAACACTGCAGTAAATAAACAGATTAAAGAGACGAGTAGTGTTTTCACCAAGTCGAGATACCCTCGAGTAGTCCGATTATTAGCAAATCGTATTTACAAAAAACCGAATCGTCAAGAAGACAAAGGAACATTTGATCAGTTTGAACGGATAGAACGCCGGAAAAGAGTCTAATCGAGAACAGAAAATTTTACTATTACGATACTGATAAATATTACACGATCCATATTATACTACAGTAGATATCGTATTCTATTTCGACGACAAACGCGCACGGCCGTTTTGTTTTTCATGTAATTATCGGTAAATATTCCCCCGATCATCGGCGGCACATTTACGGTCCGATTCACATTATCTAAATTAGATTAAAAGCAACAGTTATTTTAACGACAGCCGGGACCTTTGTAATTTGTATCTTTTTATTCGGCGCATTAAACAGAAATGTTCAAAAATGTTTATTTTATATAATGGTTATAAGTGTGTGTGTGTGTGAATTATATCGGTTTGACGTGTTCGTCGTTCGTATAGTTCCTAAAATAGTACACCTACTACTACTGCCTTCTATTGTATCGGATAATAGCCGGCGCCGCGTTCAAAGGGGCATTTCTACTTTTCATTATAATGTTTGTTCGGAAAAAAAAAAAAACGAAAATTAACAACTACTAATCCGTAGTATGTCGATCGCGTATCGCCGCGGGAAGGTATCGAAGAGTGGTATAAATACGCGGCGATTTACGTCTGAAATCATTACGAAAAGCGCGTCCCGGACTTTGGGCAAATCGACGACAGAGCATCGGATTAAAAAAGTCGCGATCGTTTTTTTTTTTTTTTTTTTGTGTAAACTTTTTGACGGATTTCGTTTATGGTCGAAACGAACGAAGCAACGACTGAACGCGACGAGATCGCTGACGAAATCCTATAATATCGATAGTGCAAATGTTTATAGAAAAAAAAAACAAGTAAAAGTGTTTATTATCGCGATTCTTTTTCCAACGTATTCGAAACGAGTGAAAAATGTATTCGGTAGAAAAATTATTATCTTTCATAAACATTTTAGTATTTATACAACATACCAAATGTGGACCGTGCGAAATCCGGAACAAGTTTACAATCACGCGAAATCAATACTAGTAAAGAACATAAAACAAAAAAAAAACGAACGAACGAACGTTACACGACGACGTCTATACGAAGTATTGAAAATTTTAAACGAGAATTTTTTTGTTTTTTTTTTTTTCTCTTTTCTTTTCTTTAGATCGAATTTAAGAATAACAATTCAGCGTGTCGTCTGAAACGCAATACTCGCTAAAACATGATTGTGTTTTTCGATACGCGCATTACTATCAATACGGGGATTACAGAATCGTGTACAGGATACAGGATTACGGCCGGCTCATAATATATCTTCCGACCGCGCGTTCTCTCTTTAAAACCTGTTGTCGAGGATATAATATATATGTGGTACATAATATGATATACCTGTGCGTTATGATAAATTACGATAGGCGTACGCAAAGTGTATAAATTACATATTATCATAATTTTCGAGTATTTCTTTACCACACGTAATATGAAGCAGTGGGTACCGCGAGAATGCAAATCCAACTCGGAATCCACGGTGTAAATTATTACGATAAAGACGAAAACCGTACGAAACGGTTTGGGTTATTTTTACGAAACCGACATTACGACGATTAAACGTTGTTGTTTTCTAGCCGTTCGTTTTTATCGAGTAAAAAAGTTTCGCGTTCCAAACGGCAGATTCGAGATTTAAAAACCAATGACACTTAAGACGACGACGGGACGCGTCGTAAAACGAGAAACCCTTCGAAATCGCGCGTGTTCCGCGCGTGTTCCGTTTTACTATTTTATATCGTGTTGGCATGTGTGCGCTTTTACAGGATTTCCCCCCGCCGCCGCCGCCGAAGACGAGATATTATTATTTTTTTTCGTCTAGATCGAAAGTGTATACGTGTAAAAAAAACTTTGTGTTTCGGATGCTAATAAAAACGAAAAACAAAAAAAAAAAAAATCATAAATTCGACTTAAGCTCAAACATCAAAATATATTCCTCCGATGATTAAAAGTATCCGACGCTAACTTTCTCGTCGCGCAAACACTCTGATCATACTTTATCCACGCTTCGTTCGTCTTTTTTTAAAAGAATAAAAGTATTCCTCCGGCGGGTAAGCGAAACGGGTGTGGGTGCTTATATAATATAAATTATTATTTCGGGTGACGCGGACGTTTAAACGATGATAAAACGGTACGTAAATTTCGAAAATTTCTCGCCGAATTCGATACGGAAAAAAAAAACGTGAAATCCAAGATAAATTCAATTGGCTATCGATAACCGCGCGGGGCTTATTATACAGAGGCGGCGCGCTAAAATTAAAATCGATTCGATTCGAGTCCCGCCGACCCTCCTCCGGTTGGACTCGAAAGTTGCGAGTTATATAGGGCTTATAACGAAAAAACTTGGAAATATCGTACCATTGAGAAATAATTCGAAGAATAGTTTGTGACATTGACGGAGGTAAACCGTTTTCTATAAACGCATTACAAAGTATTTCGTATTATATACACATCGTGACAAATCGCGGCACGATATTATTATATAGAATCGAACGTAAACGCCAGTTGCTCAAAATAAATCTAGATATCAATGGGAGTTTTTCTATTTCTATTTTTCTAATAGCGTACCGGCGATATAGTAGAAATTCGGACGACACGAGTAAGTTATAATACTACAGTCGACCGACGAAATTTGGTGGGAAAAAAATGTCTTTTCTAGTGTCGTACAAACGCCTGCGCAAACGATCGTCGTATTGTAATTATGGCCGGGTAACTCCTACGGGTTTGTAAAAATATAATTAAATCGCGAATTATTGTTGAAATTAATTTCGCATATTATATACCGTTTTTAATTAAAAGTAAATGTTATTTGTCAAATGTAATTGCACATTTTATAAATATTTTTCTTGAAAAACTAACTTTCTATGAAATTCTCTTTAATATTAACAGTACGCTTAAATGTTTAAATAAATTTGAACGCAAACGCGTTAAGGAAATTCAAAGAAATCTCTCACTGCGCAATGCATCTCTCTTCTAGTTATTTCAATACTGTATTAATTAAAGGAAAACATACAATTATTATAACTTTTTAAATATATAAATTATATTAGTACGTATGCGAAAAAAAAACCACGGAAAGACTACGGTCGGGGCAGTTAAACGGCGAACGTTGTTAAAATTGTTTCAATTATTTTTAATGTACCTCTATTTTATTTTCCGCCGCTATTATTTGGCAATCGAGTGTCAACGTTAAGGGTCGAAAAGCCCGCGGCTGAATTCAATATTTGCACATTCGGCTTGGGTATAAATATTCAACGTACGGTTTAATGTTTTGAAGAGAAATATGTTATAATATACTCATTGTGCGGCGGCACGTTCGCGTGACGACTGGAGTGCGCACTAGTTCTCTAGTGTGAAAATGGTTGTTTTGAAAATTTATAATATTTTACTAGAAAAGCGCGAACAAAACAGACACGACTCTTCCGAGACTAAAAAGCTCGCGATACACTTTATCGTTAAAACATCCGAAAAATTCAACACCGTCATTACGCGTACGCATAATACGCGTTTAAAAAGTATAACAAATACGCCTCCCGCGCACGGTAAATACTTGATATGTCTACGTCGGGTACTCGCGGCTATACAAATATATTATATACACATCAAAGGCGACCGGGGCGAACGCATTAATTTACTCTTGCCTGGCAACAAAAAACCAGATTAGACGGCAATTTATAAAAAAAAAAAAACGCAATATTGAAACGCAGTGTGGTAGGCATACGCATTTAGTATATTGTACTAAATATAATTTTAATCATTACATACACACACACACACACACGTGAACGTGCGTAGAAAATCGAATAATTATTGACCTACGTTTCCACCAGTATCTATAGGAATTCTAGCCGCGACGATTCGGCGCACACTCGCCCGGTGCATATTGCACGTGCAATGTGCATGTGCAATGTGCACCGTGCAACGCGAGAGTTATGTTTTCGTGTTAATATAGTTTTTACCGACAAACGGTCACTCGTGTCGTCAATCGAAACGAGACGTTAAATTAATATTACAATACGAGTTCCGCGAATTCGTCGAACAGTGCGTTTTAAGTGCGTTATATCGCTATAGAAATTCCACGTTTAATGCGTTAATAAACAGCCCGGGCATGTACAAGAGCAATGTATATTCGTTATTTATGATTCTCACGTTTTTTTTACGCGCTTATAAACATACAAATTAATCCCGGCAAAACGCGTATGCGTCCATCAGGAGTACCTAGCGATAAAAAAAATAAAACCGTCTGCGACCGGTTACGATTTAACGAAAACGTGGGTAAATCATAAATCGAGTATCGAAATAAATTATTATATCCGGATACATTTTAATAGGTACGCAGAGAGTTTTGAATGGAATAAAAAAAAATAAAAAAAAACATCTCGTTAATAAAAAAAAAAAACACTCACGTGGTTTGTCCAATTCAAACGGATCGTCGACGTTTACGGCGTCCTCGTCTTCTTCGAACAGTGACGGATCTTGTTCCAGTGGCGAGTCGTCCTGATGAAGACGCGCGTTATTTTCT
This sequence comes from Drepanosiphum platanoidis, assembly GCA_948098885.1. NCBI lineage: Eukaryota > Metazoa > Arthropoda > Insecta > Hemiptera > Aphididae > Drepanosiphum > Drepanosiphum platanoidis. The sequence continues at coordinate 3,134,252 of OX402542.1, forward strand.
CCGGAAAATAAATGTCTCCGCTTAAATTTATGGCGGCCGCGGCGATTGCCATCGTTGTGGAACGATTCGCCGGCCAATACCTCGCACATGGCTAACCAAATCACGGCGAACAGGACGACGGAGCCCAATGACATTGTCTGCAACATGATTTCGAACAATATTATTTTAATGATGCACATACAGGTTCCTGCTCGCAAATGATTTATTTACAATGATCTCATATATTGATTAATGATATCCGTAACGAAATCTCATATATTTTATATTGTATTATGTAAATCGCGTAGGTATTGAGACGAACCGACTCGAATAGAAAATACTCGGAACTAATTGAGACGATTAGGACTAGTTAGTTTATAATGGACCGAGATTATAATCCGACAAGTATAATCAATTTGTTTCCGAATTGAAATAATTCTCTTCTTTTTTTTCGCACCGTTTTTCAATATCAGCCATGCCCGTATACGCGTGTGTTTGCGCGGTCTTGAAATCAATCCAACGGCAATAAATAAACAATACCTGCACAAACACTGTGGGTTTTTTTTTTTTTCTGGCTACACTTTGAATTTTTACAAGTCATAATAGATAAGGACCGCGTAAATCGTACGCTTTTATATGTATATTATATACGCGAATATTCGCGTCATATTTTCGTAACGACATGATTTATAAAATGTTTACAATATCATTAAATTTTGCATAATAACAAACGATATAAGGTGGCGGATGATAGTTGACAAGTTACCCGAACCTCTTCTACTCGTCAGACGCCGTTACGGGCGTTAGATAGCATAATGTAATTTAAAAAGTAAACAAAATGTGTTCAAACATTTTATAAATTATAATTTGTATTTTATACGTACATATATATATATATATATATATATATATTTTACATATTTGAATAAATATATACGTTCGCGTGATATGTTGTGTACTTACATTTAAATATTTTGAATTTATAAATATGTGCATACGAAACAACGAATCCTAGTTAAGCCGCTGCAGGTATAGATGGTAACGGAATAAATAATTTATAGCTCAATATTTTCGTAATTAATTATTATACTTTTTCGCGATTTTATAGAGGAAATCGATTCGAGATTTATCACTCAACGATATCGACACGCGGGTGTCAAAAATCAATAACGCACCTCCCCACCGATATAGTCTTTATAATAATATAATATGGAAATCGTCTATTTTTTTTTATTTTTTTTTTTTTTTTGCTTCTCCTCCGATAAAACGAGCCGATCTGGATCGCGACTTTTACCGAGGATTACTTAATTTATTTTCAACTTTCCGAAATCGTAAGTCAAATTATATTATAAGCTGTCAAATATTCCACGGGCGCGAAATAATTTATTATACAACGACGTCTAACCAAGATTTATTTGACCGTGAAATACTTAAAAATAAATAAATAATTTACTACTCACGTCAGTCCGGGGGGTTTCTATCAATGTGCGCTCGCTGTAGCGTGTACCCGGGAGTACCTACCGAAGCACCGCGATATTTCATCTTTAAAAGAATAGTTAATACGTATGTTTAACATAAACATGTACGTACGTTTGAATATTAATACACGCTATAATAATATTATAATCTCGAACTCGGCGGCGCACGGTAGCAGGTACACACACACACCTGGCGTTCGTACTACGCCGCGTAGTAAGCGATTCCGGGGACAGGGGCAGGGAGAGAGAGAGAGAGAGATCAAAAGTCGCAAAACGTCCCGGAAGAAATTGGAACAATATTCGACTATACGCGTCGGGCATCGGGGGAGTCTGCGGTGCGAATTCAATATTTCGGGCGCCGGGTGTGAAAAAGGTTTCCGATTGTTTTGAATTGAACCGGGTCGGAGGAACCGCGTCGGACTCGTCAGCGCGACCAAATCGACTTTGTATTCGTTTCTTCGACTCGGCGGGATAAAACGGCGGCGCAGCAGATACGATTTTTTTCCGGTGGAGGGTTTAACGAATATTACGAGTTATGTAAATAGCAAATATGATATCATAAAAGAGGCTAATGTGTAGTGTATAAAACAAACGTTAATCGACATACTATATTATAATAGTGATTGCCGCGATTGGAACGAATCGCTGTTCGGATAATTTCTATAATTAATATTATACGCGTGTCGACCTGATATTATGTTAAATCCTGACCCATACGAAAAGAAGCGAACGCCTCGACTATTATTATGCCGTCGAGTGGCCAAGTCTTTTTCGAAACGAACACTCGCGCGCGCTCACGTCTCGTATCGCGTCGGAGGAACAGTATATTACGGGCCGGTGGTGGTAACCGCGTTCGCGGTAACAGGTATACTATACGTACTGCATGCCGCCGCAGGTAGTATAGTATAGTCAGGAGTGCTATTATACATATGTAATATACCTACGCGGTACGAGCGCGCAAGTACGCGGGGGGGAAGGGACGAACGGGGTGAGGCTATACCTACTTATTTTTATTTACAATCCGAGAGAAGTTATTATTGTTACGCGTATTCGACGAGTTAAAAACAATAGCCGTGACGCGGCCGAAACGCAAGTCGTACAACGTACGCGTTGTTGTATTGTACCTATACACAACAATATGTACGCGGGCGCGATAATGCCGTGTCGGCGGTACTCTAAATACTCCACGCACTCGCGGCGGCGACGGCAGAAGGCAATAATAATAATAATAATAATAATAATAATAAGACCGGCCGTCGGATACTCGATTAAAGAGTGGCGGCCGTATGTGTAGTATGGCTTTATCGACCAGGAAAAGAAAAAGGAAAAAAAAAAAAAAAAAAAGGGTAAAACGATGATGGGTTTTAAAGAGCCGTGTGTGTTGCTGCAATAAGGATTTTTTTTTCTCTCGTTCTCGTTCTCGCTCGCTCTCTCTCTCTCTCAGCTTTCTTTAAAAGACTCCAACGCCGCCGCCGCCGCCGCCCCTCTGAGGTTTTCTAAAGGCACTCCAGACGCGCGTGCGTGCGCCCATAAACAATTATTACATTTAAAACGGGGCGCGAGACTCGCCGCCGTCACTAAAATATTATACTAAAACGCACTCGTATAATACACGCTGCACCTATACGCGTACAAGAGGACCCGCCGACCCATTGCACTCGCGCGTAAACTGTGCACACACACGTCAAGTGCCGGCCCGCGTGTGCGTTCGTATTGTGTGCATGCATTTGTGTGCATTTGTGTGTGCAGCGGTGCAGTGGTCGTGTACGTGTACGTCGTCGTCGTCGTCGTCGGCGGCGGCGGCGGCGGCGGCGGAGACCGACAATGATTATTATAATAACGTAACGTCATTAACGGCAGAGGAAATCCTAGTGTGCCGCCGCCGCCGCCGCCGCCACCACCACCAACCTCTCCTCGCGCGTATATCATTATCATTATTATTATTATCATTATCATTATTATTATTATTATCGTCGACACATTTAAAAAACAATAAACGCGGTAACGCCGAGCCGAAATCAATTATGTAGATGTGTATAGATATGGTGTCCGCGTGCGTATTGTATGTGCCTGGCGTACATGTAAACAAAAACAACAATAGACGGAGAGAGCGTAACCGCGTATAGATATAATAATAATAATAATAATAGGCGCAACGCGATGATATTATTATAACGTCGATAACGATCGTTAGCCGGATAATGTCGATAACCACATCAATCACGCTATAAAAGCACATCTGTCCTTCGTGATAATATTTCCGATGTAGAGTGTATTATTATTATTATTATTATTATATTATATTATATTCGAGTGTCGGCTGCTGGCTCAGATTCGAGTTACAGACGTCTTATTTTTTTCCCCAGTTTCCCTCGCTCGTATTCTCTACGGTTATCCAACACGAAACAATCGACTAGGCACCGTTCGCGCGTTTACTTTTGCATACCCGATAACCGTGCGTAATACGTTCGGTATCGCGAACGTATTACGCGTCTACTCGCGCGTGTACTCGCGCGCGTTTAGGTATCCGGGGGAAGAACGTTAGTAATAATAATATTTATTATTTTCGCTTTGAATCGATACACGGTTCGCCGCCGTTGGCGAATATAAAATAATTGTTTCTTCCGAAAACGTGTGGTCTCTCCGCGCGCGCGCGCGCGGTAGTTTTGCGTTCGAAATCGCGAGAAACCGGAGAATATTTACGATAAACGCCCGCCCGTCTGTCGCCGGGACAAAAATTAATTTGCGTACGTCATTTCGAAACACAATCATCTCGAAGACTCGTGTAACTATTATAACATTTCACTTGGTGGTCCACGACGACTGCCCCCCGATTAATATGAGTGTTGGAAAACTATGAAACTGTAAATTTTTGTCCCCGTTTTCCCGCTTTGACGTTTTAACAAATCGCCATCTCTCCGCCCCTCGTACCGAACGAGCGCCCGATTTTTCGATGCCCTACATTTTTTTTTTTTTTTTAAAGGTTAACGTATGGGACGGGTTGTTATTTAGGGGCTAGGAAAAATTGGGTCCGCGATAATTTGTGTACGTTTCAAAAGCGGTAAATTGAGTCCCGGGGAGGAAAAAAAAAAAAAAGGTAGTAGATAAGTTGGATCCCGGCTACTAACTCACTTACACCTACCCGGCCGTAGTCACTTTTATAGCCGATATCCAAATATTTTTAACTTTGTTGACGAATTGTTAGAAATACAGTTAGAGACGCAAGTAAAATTACCAAGCACAAAATAGAAAGAAAAAAAAGGAAAGTTCGCTCGATAAGGCTCGACATAGAACAAATAACAAAATACTCTATTAATACGATAACCCGATTTGAATATGTGAAATCATTTAAGTTTTTACCAAGAATGTTATGAAAAAAAACGTATATTTTAATTTGATTATAAAAATAAAATCGATTTTTTAATCATACATTGCACATGATTATATATATTATATCATTTATGCTGAAACGCTAATTTTTTTTAAAGTCAACGAATTTCACGAGTACCTACATACGATCCCAAACCGAAAAAACTTTATACTCAAAGTATTGTTTGAAATATTTACCACGAATATATTGTTTATTTTTCTCACTATTAGAAAATATTCGTCTCAAATCAAATGATAATAATTACAATCGCGTCGGTGTTTTATCGTCAGCAGTCTGAAGCAAGACTCGAGATAATGTTTGAGTTAATGAAATATATAAGGTAATATTATATCTTAAATCGTTGTCTGGAGTTGTCCTAACACTATAAACGCTGTTATAACCGCGCGAATACAAATAAAACACAGCAACGTTCTAATTAAACAAAACAAACAAACATGAAAACATCGACATACCTAGTACGCTACCAACTTTTAAAAGTTTTCTGATTTTTCAGGGAGACCCCTCAGCTCCCTCATAAATACGCCCCCGTAATGTTAGTGTTCGGTATTGTTTTCGATTAGACGTTCATCGAGGTGAAACGATGATTGTTTTTTACAAAACTAAACAAAATTTAAATACACAATGTCATTAGATTGGTGAGAAATATCATACCGTATATTAAACATTAAAATGTATTTGCGCATTTACAGAGAAGTGTTAGCGATATGATTTGAGCTGGTCGACGTCATCATCAGATTGTGAAATTTATTAACAACTTTGAAATTTTGAAATTTTACTAAAGGACCAAATACGTGACGACTACAAAGCGCCGACACGAATCGAAATTCGAGATTTTTAATCGTTCTACTCGTAATAAAAACCGTGTAGGACATGAATTATTCGTCTATTATTCTCAAGAATAAAGTCGAAATTAACGAGAATGATAAATATTTGTTCACGCGAGTAAACACTGCAATTCAACTCACAATAAGACGTATTGAAAAATATATTAATCGCTTCAATTCTCGTTATTAAAACAAAACATTATTTTATATTATAATATTATTGATTGATTTGATATTATGTAACTTCAGTATTACAAATGTAATGTTTATGTGTTTTTATTACGAGCGCCAATTAAAATTCCCAAGAAATGTCGAGACGAACCTCTTTCCCATAAACAATTCGCGTCACTTTCGTTTTAGACTAAGTGTACGTACGTATGGTAAAAGTATAAATTCTAATTTGAAGTGACCGGATAAAATTATGTTATGTTATAACTCGGGAAGACTTTAAACGAGTTATATTAACGGTGGTGCTTACGCGCATGGCCCCGGGGACCGATATTGTTTAAATCCGTATTTAGTCATTGTCTTTCCGCAGTGTTATCGCGGTGAAAAGAAATTGAAGTGTCGCGTTTACGAATATTTAACAAAAGAAAAACATAATATGGTGAATCAGTGTCTTACGCGTGAATCTCGAATGCGCGTCGTCGACCGGATTTGATGTTTTCTTTAAACGTTCGAATTCGATAGAGATAAAATGAGCATTTATTTGAAAATCACCGAATCATTCTGACGGGTTAAAAACAAAACGCGCGCGTAAATACGGAAATACCGGTTCGCCGAGTTTTGGTACGTACCTACATATCGACATTATTCGTCGATCAAGGTTGTCGACGAATTGAAATTACAAAAGTTTTCACAAACAATACGCAACACTTTAAACGCCATAGACATGAACGTGTACACGTAGTGTGTACATCATAGCGTTGCGCTGAAAAATTCGCAAATTAACAAAAATTAATATTTAGACGGTTCGAACTATGTTCTTGAATTTCGTTACACGTTTTAGACGAGCACGTGTCACACGAAGACGAACACTTCGCTGGAAGCTATTACTTTTAAGTTTACGCGCGTATTCACATACTTTTGTAAAAACCGACCTATAGGTAAAATTTCGTTCCGGAAAGTATACGTCGGTTACTCTACGAACATTCGTGGCTTACGTGTTTGTGCATTTGTGTCTGTTACCCGGTGGTAACCAGGAAAAATACGCAAATACGTGAATGGGCTACAATTATTATTACTCATACTTTTACTACCCGAACAAAAAAAAAAAAAAAAAAAACTAAACAAGTATATCTAATTGAAAAATATGACTCCGAATTAATTATAATTATAGTCGTTCGCCGTTGACAAAAACATTAGTCGGTTCCTAATGATGATCGCACAGTGTCAGAAATAAACAGAACATATAAATTTATTTCATTTTATTATTCTATAAACGACATTTTTCACTAGTTCAAAATATTCTTGGGTAAAAGGAATTCTAATGTATTCATTCTGGTAAAACAAGTTTTTTTTTTTTTTGCGCGCCGCGCGCCGACTGCTTCAACCGTCAAAACAACAATATCACCTGGCAGTCTGCCAACCATTAACTATTCGAATAATTTATGGTTAACTTTAATGCAACGAACATTTTTTTTTTTTATATCTGTATATATATATATTATTATTATATGGATTCGAGGCGAAAAAAATGTCATACACGATTGACGTTTTAAAATTTCTGGTGAAATACTTATTATTTCAATAATAATCTCCATATGATGCTAATAAAAACTAGTTGAGAAACTGTGGGCCCGCCGACAACTACACGAAAATAAAGTTTCAAAAATGAGTACGAATTACGGTAAACCATGAATGGCTCTATAAACAAATTTTAGTGTTCGAGAATAAATTCCGAGTTCATTATAGATGGAAAAAAAAAACAACAAATATTCATCAATATATTATCTATTCGAGTTGATGGTTTTTAAATGTTTATTTTAAACTATAGGTATTTAGTACTATCGGTTATTATCATTTAAATCTCTATTATTTTTTTATCACAAAGCGGGTTTGATCCTTTGCGTTTCGTTTTATGAATGGATATTTTCGTCAAGATTAAAGTCAGACGCAGATAATCATCAAGACATCGTACGGTCCAGTGAATTAAACTTTTAAAAACTAAATTATAATCGAATAAACCTAGTAATTTATAGTAAAAATCGACCACTTTTTGTTGAAAACTACATTATCGAATACGATAATATGTTATCTAAATTAATTAAAGATATTGAGATTGTCGAAATAACAAAATATCTCCACGACGAACAATACGATACGGAACAAGGGAAAATCGAAAAAATCAACGGAAACTTTTTATATTCGATCGAGTTCTTGCGCGAAACCTATAACCGTCTAGTACGTACGTACGGTGCGTGTTTCATCCGTTGAAATGTACGTTAAAAGTTCGATCTAAATCTAATTCTCGGTCGGCGATGAAAAGAAAATTCCATACGAAACTTTTCGACCATTCTTTCTATTGTTTTATATACGCGTTTTGGCGGTACTAGTAGTTTATATTTCACTTAAATTTATTCATTAGAACGCGCGTCAATTCGTTTTATACGTAAAAGCGTAGAAAAAATTAAATGATATTTAATATATACACGCAATGTAAAACCTGTCCAAGACGAATCCTGGATATACGGAAACCATGTCCTTAGATGAAAATTGTATTCGATTCCGTTACAAATATTATATTCCATCGATAAGCCGGAAATACAATTATTTCTTATAAGTAATAGGTACCGTGCTATTTCGTCGTCTAGGACAGTTTTCACTGCGCATTATGAATAAGATGTAACGAATTAAATGATTAATAATTATACAAACGTTTCGGTTTCAAATAATAACACACCCGCTTGATTCGGTTGAACATGCAAAGTAATAATAATTACATAATTTCAATCGGAAAATATTCCAAAACTACTACCTACGCATATACGCGAAAACATTAAATAAAATCATGTTTTATAATTTTATTTACATACGTTTACCATAGTATTGACAACATTATAAATGGTTTTTAAAAACATTATATATACGTATATTATATACCTGAATAATTATACGTTATGCGAGGTATTCAAATATTTCTAATTTAACGCCGAAAAAGTTTCAAAATATGATTACGTTGATTTTACAAAGTATACCTAATTCAATAGAGCGGCGGAACATATTATCTGAATCAGACAATTACTCTTTTTATAAAACTACAATTCGAATACTCGACCGCGAACATTACCACCTAGACGTTACTTTACCTAATAGATAAGGACCTTAAGGATTTAAGAGTTGGTCTTAATTTATTTATTATATCACCGGTCATTTTTTTTTTTTTTATATAAGTATGATGTTTATTTTTTTTTTTTTTTTGATTCTTCGTCGTACACTAGTACACGTTATTTTACGTGTAATGTGTACTCTCTTTCTCCACATCGGTTATGTATGCGTTAGATAGACTCTCGGTCTGTTTGCGTGCGTCTTGACGGGAAGTGGTTTCCACATATCTGTGTTCTTTCTTTGTCATCAGATTATTATGTTTTATTATTATTATGTTCTATTCTCGCGTGTCCGATCTTAATCGGTTTCGTATAACCACTTATTTTTGTTTCGTGTAGCTCGTACGTTTTGGTCTGCATGCTTGGTAGTAGCTCTTATCTATGTAGATTTATTGTCTCTAGGATATAGGCGCGCGCACAATCCAATGGATCACTTGATTGCGCTATGGGCTAGTCGAGGTAAAACCCGTTTCATGTTTGTTATTATAATACTAATGAACCATAAATGTTCCGAGCAAATGCAAAAATAAACAACCGATTCATATATACATCGCTGCAGTTTTCACTAATTATCCAACTTTAGTCCATAACGGAGGCCAATTTTCAAAATTAAACGCCAGAATATACGGTTTCGTGAAAATAATTATGTTTGATATATAAGACGTGCCTCCGTATACTCGAAACGCACGTATAATGTAATAACTAATAAATTATAACTGTTTATACGCGTATCGAGTCTAGGCAAAACCATTTTTAACTTATAAACTCGGTTATTGAAACTGAAATGCGTATTATATTTCATAGCGATGATTTTGTTCCGACCGTTCAAGTAGAAACTAATAATTGCAAGTCTTGTGGTCTGCTGTTCAGATGTGATTGATGCAATAACATGCTACATGTCAATTTTCATTACTTGTTGATTAATTAATTACGTGAATAAAACCCGAGTACTTAACCACGGAGTACATATTTTATCGAATAAAACTTTATGTCTGTGATTCGTTCGTACTTAACGTATGACTTTGATAATCGCGCACGTACGTGTATAATATGTAATAACTAGGGTTCGGATTTTAAGGCAATATAAATAATTAAAAAAGCACTTAAAATTTAAAAAAAAAAAAAAAGGCATTAAATATTTTATAAAAATGGTAATTTAAAAATTTACTAAAAAATGTAGGCGATAGGTTTCCAACTAACTTTCCTATTTAATTTGTGTTGAAAAAAAAAATTTTTTTTTTATTTTAAAAAACGACGATAAAGAATACTCACGTGAGTACGTTTTGTCATTGCAACTAATTTTAAACATAAAACGTCGACTGCGTGTCGTCTTCGAGAGCTCTTATCGATTTGTATGGTAAATACGAATAAAACTGTGATCTATTGATAATTTAACACGACATATTATTAAAAAAAAAGGGGGGGAAAAACAGAGAAAGGCATTTTATTAGTGAAAAAAGCGGAAAAAAAACACAAATAATGTTTGTCTATTAGCATAAAAATAAAACGAAACACGTTTTTATATAAGAATCATTTTTCTATCTTTATCCGAAAAAAAAAAAAGAAAAGCAATTGCCTTCGAATCCGAACGCTAGTGATAACTAACCAGTATACCACGTATACTTGTTGTTGTATACTGGTACACACGACAATGTATAATATTATGTTACCGCCAAAGACGTAAACTTGGCAATAACGTAAATGCCAAGCTAATAACGTTAATTGACAAACAATGTAGGCAATGTTGTAAAAATTATATATAAATTCACAACTATGACAAGGTAATGACGTCAAAGTCTACGACTGATAGGCGATGTCGATAATTTTATTTAATACGTTGAGGTATTTGAAAATGATTAAAGTTATTAATAATTAATATATTATAATAACGCACTAGTCTGATACATTTTACATTTTTCATTTTCATTTAACATTTTGTATACTTCTTGATTGATACTCGTATGAACAATGTTGTCGTTCTTTTTTTATTTGTAATTGTTATATATATATATATGTGTGTGTGTGTGTGTGTGTGTGTGTATTTTCAAATTTAATTTTCATCTCCGTCTCCGACGTAGTATATGTACATTTTTTTCTTTTACTTCCGTAAGGTTGGTTTGACAACGTCCTATACCCAAGTACTTGTTGACAGTCTAAACCGTTGTGTTCTCGGGAGTTTTTTACTTTGCGGCGGTTTCCCGTTGCCTTCTGCACACGAAAAAAACTTTGAAAAAATCTCACACTGAACGTTACGCAGAGCTGTAAACGAAGTGTAGAGTGAGTTCCATTTGGTACGTCCGGTTAAAAAAACGTGTCGATTCTGAATTTATAAAATTTCATATTTTACACCGACGTGGTCTTGTAGACAGTAGGAATTGTTATTATTTCTTGGGAAATTTCAATGAATACGAAATTGCCTGCGGATCTTGGTCGTTAACGTCATCGCCTAGCTAGTATCACATAAGGCCTAAATTTATCGGAAATATTGTAATCCGCAAGGCAATGACGTCAATTCCTAGATTTACGTCATTGCCGGTACACTACACGATATACAAATTACAAGTTATATATTATTATCACGTTCGTGTTTTTACTGTTCCCTGTATTTAGACTACACCTATACAAAATGTAGTGGGTACTGTGAGCCACAATAAGACAATGAGAACAAAAATTCAAAATCAAAAGAGATAGATTCTATTTTATTATTGAAGTTTATTCGGAAATTAATAATTTACGCCCATCTATATAATTGTTGCAATGTATAAAAAATTTTATTTTTATAAGCATATATTAAATATGTATATATTACGTGATGCTTTCGAACTTTTCAAGCGGTAATTTAAATATTTTGACGAAAATCGAACTTTACAAAATACTAATAATATGATTATTTTCAAATTGCACAACTTTAACATATATTATATACTCGTTACTTTACTGAACAAATAATATGTACTTATTGTGTATTAAATTTACGTGCAGATATTAATAGTTTGAAATAAAAAAGAAATGTATTTACAATTTTACAACTCCCAAACCATCAATGAATTATATGGCACAAGATTAATATGTTTAAAAAACCAAGTACATACTATAGTATTAAGTATTTTAAAAATTAAAATAACTGTCGTGTTCATAAAGCATTCGTGACACCTTGATTTTGATAGGTATCAAATTTCTTTGACTGATAATTTACATATTAAGAATAAATATCGTTATTAACACAACTGCCTGTTGACAGTTACAAGTCAGTGTGAATTAATTCCAATACAGGTTCAGAATGATTCAACACAGCTGTTGACTATCCGATGTATTTTGTCTTACGGAAAACATGCTTTCAAATAATAAAAATAATCAAAATAGTTTCAGTAATATCGCATTTAGATTGATAATCAATTAAATTCAAATCGAAAGTATTTAGTTACTCGTTCGAAATATAAGAAGCGCACAAGTTACATGATTAAAAAAAAATTTCTGTTAAGGTAATTCATTAGATTTCTACTTTAACTACAAATTAAAAGTGATTTATTAGACACGATTTGAAAAATAATTAATTAAAAAATATGTTCTCTTGAAGAGGAAATTAAGTAATGTAACGCGTAATATAAAATCAAAACGGGTTTCTATACTTGACAACACAATTAAGATAAATTGTCCGGATAAATTAAACAATACGCGATAACGCAGTAAAAACATGGTCATTTATTCGCGCGAATAATAACAGATGATTATTGCAAGATTTTAAAATAATAAATTCGAATATCGGTATGGAATATTCGCATGTCAATTGTCAGAATTTATAATTAAAACAAGAGTTGTTGTTGTTGTTGTTTTTTTTTTTTATAATTATTTTCGTCTACCAAAGTTCCTATTTATTTTGTAAAAAGTTTGAAACAGTACAACTTTGCCAATTTAATTTTCCGTATCGTATCGTTATCAATCGCATAATACGCATTATATCGTACGTCATCATGACCGATCTAATGCGTTATCCTACCTAATGAAAATCCGTTTCATCGTAAAGGGTCCGAACGAGTGAAATGCGCTCGAAACCCGTTGCGACTGTGCACGTGACTATCGGTCACGATTAAAAAAAAAACACACAAAAATCGTACTTGCCCGGATAAAGTACGTGCCCCGCTATCGGGAATACAAATTACGCGCCAACGTTTCCGCGCGAATCGTACCGACCACAGAGCAATGATGATAATAATACTAATAATATTAGGTGTAAACTTCGTCTTACCTATGTGGAGTATAGTGCGCTTCGGTGGGACGATTCAAACGGTCGTATTCATTTAGAAAATACCGGAGGAACGCACGCGGGCCGTCGTCGTGGTCGTGATTTCAACAGCGCGCGGGCCCCGTCAGCCGCCTTCGGACGCGCCACTGGCTGCGGCACATCCGCGCCATCGCGGTGCCATGCCCCTGTCCGAGTGATCGCAACGAATAAATCGAATTACTCGGACGACGAAAAAGCACCTTGCGATAAAACGTCGCGCGACGAACGAATTTTTTTCTAATTCCTTCTACCGTCTCTAATAATAATATTGCCGTGTTTCTAATACGGCTCGTCTATAATAATAACAACGCTTACATGTTATTTCGGACGTGGATTTCTTTTCTCTCGCGGCGGTGTACGGACGGTTCGGACGAAACGTGGGGCCGAGTTCACGCGAGAGCCCACGTGGACCGCGCCGCGATCAATCGGAACCGCACGGGCATGACTACGCCGCGCAACAAACGTCCCCGTCGTCGGTCAGCCGACTACTGACTGTCGGTGGCGGCGGCGGCGGCGGCGGCGACGGCTGCGGCGACGGCGACGACGGCGGCGGCGGCGGCTCCTCGCGCGCGTGTAGTGCGCTTCCAAAAAGGATTTTCCTGGCGCGCGCGCGACACTACCGCCGCACACTATGTTTATTACGCCGCCGCCGCCCGGTACACTCCTTTCCCTCGCGACCGGTCTCGGCACAACACAAATTTACGCGACTCAATTAGAGACGGACGGCGGCGCCGCTGCCGCCACCGCCGCCGCGCCGTATGGGTAACGACGACGACCCATAACAATTGTGCGCGCGTGTGTGTCTAACCTAGGGTGACCATACGTCCCGTTTAAAACGAGATTGTCCCGAAAAACTTCGGACGGGACGCTTTTTCCCCCGTTTTTAGTAAATTGTCCCCCCATCCGTTTTAATCCCGTTTTTCCATATAATTAAATTTATAATCTATGCACTTTTGTCAAAGAACGAAATTATTAATAATTTATAAACCAAATATAAAATAGTTTAAACTTGAAAAAAAAAACTTGAAATCAAAGTTATAAATAACAGACTACAATTTCTGTGGAACGAGCGTGTCGGTG